>VYZQ01067672.1:0-14802 GCA_013400655.1 Mystacornis crossleyi | reverse complement strand
AAGTTCCCTGAATAAGGTTTCACAGGAGGTGTGTAGCTTAGCAAAAGGCAGTTACTTCTGGGAGCTGGAATTTAGCCAGCATGCTGAGGTTCAGAGGGATTTTTAATCAAACAGAAAAGGTTAGAATGTGTTTTTCCATCACCTTAAGTTCCAACACAAACTTCATACAACAATGAAATTCAGATTTAAGTCTGGAAACTGTTCTTTTAAGTTGTTCTCCTTATGCCTTAATGCTTTGTCCATATGACATCAGCCTTTGGTTAGCGAGCAAAAGTTACGGATTGTTTGACCTTACAGAGAGGGACAGTGTTCCTACAAGCCCAGCTGGAACTGCGGACAAGCTCCTCCAGAATTCACCTCAGATCACGGTACACCTCCTACGTCATTGATAGTTTCCACCTCTGCTATTGTTTATCTCATGTTTCTTTTATTATAGAGAGAAGCTGTGGCTCCACATTCAGGCTTTGGTAAATTGGGGGATCCGATAGACTATTTAAGCCCTTCCTAGATGCAGAAATCCTGAAGTCTTTCAAAGCCTGACAGATGGGTAGGAATACCCATGGAGAATAAAGCTGTATTATTCCAGAGGAGCAGCTTGACTACTAACATCCAAGTTATTTTTGTGGAGTTTTCATAACATAGCGTAGCATCTATTATTTTCTGGTCTTTCCTTTTCCTTCCTTTTGCTTATGAGCCTTTCCCTCCTCTTCCCAGTCTGTCCAAGCGTGGAGGAAAACCAAGGCTTAGTTTGGAATCTCAACATGCTAAGTTCAAGGCTAGTGCAGGGAAGTCAATCACAGTGTGGTTGACTTTCCAGCTCCTTTGGGCACTGCTGATAGAGTAACAAATCCAGTATTTAAATCAGGCCTTTGAAACAATTCCTCAGTGCCTGAAGGGAGAGAAATCCCTGCCGAGTGCAGCACACGCCGTCCATGGCGTGCCCGTTCCACTGAGCCCTTCGCTGTCAAACACTGCAGGAGTTGCTAGGTTTAAAATGGGCTCCTCTCCAGCTGCTTACGTGTCCTGTAAACAGCCATCAACAAGGCCTCCATTAACGTCTGCAGAAGACACGAGCATGGGAGATATTTATAGGCCTTGGATTAGATCGCCCTCCTTGCCTGGGCCATTGCGCAAACAAAGGGCGTGTCCGTGGAATTCCTCTCCTTGTGCCACACAAGTTCGCTGCGAGCCAGTGCCAGCTCTCTCTGAACAGCTTTTGCCCACCATCCTACACATTTATTAGCAAGATGAGGCTCACAGAAGCTCCTTATAAGGTGATGGCAGCACAGAGGCCAGTAGGAAGCACAACTCCCAGGGAAAGCTCTTCTGGCTGTTTTCTGACCTCCTTCAACCATGAGTTTTCAAGGCAGAGTTTCAGCAGCATTTTTCCTAAAGACAGTGGAAAGGTATCAGAATGAAGAGTTTGCTGCCTGTCTGCCTCCCACATTTAAGCCATTCCCAACACAGACTAGGGAGAATTCCCTGCATCCTATCATCTTTAAAGCTTCCATGTCCCACAGCACCTCCAGTTGTATCAGAGCTGTGAAGCTGCAGGGCAAGCTGGCAGCTCACGGGTATGTTAAGTTTTCAGAAGCAGAACTGCTCCCCAGTTGGGATTTAAATATCCAGTCCCTCAGTAGAGTTCCTTCATATGCCCAGTTGGGAATTTCAATTCTTCTGCATGCACAGAAAGGTCATAAGCAGCTTAAGCTTCCATAACAATGAACTAGCACCCCTCAATCCAGTTCTAGCATGGAACAAATCCTTGGTAAACAAGAGAACTTGCACCATTTGCCACCAAGGGAGATTAGTTCTCTAATTAATATCATCTTTGATGACTCATCATGCCAAAGGGATAAAAACACACCAATGATCATCTTCTCTGCCAAGAAATTACAGCTTGCAAACTAAACTATAAAAAGAACTGGTGGCATTTTCCCCAGGTCCCATCAGCAGCCACCAACATACAATAGCAAAGCACACCTAAAGCCCTTCTTCCTTCGCAGCTAAGCAAGGCTTCACTCTTCCTTCTGAAATTAAGCAGCCTTGCAAGGGGAAAGAAGGTGATCTAGTGGTTGCCATTTAATGCTATTCTAGAGCTTGATAGGCTGCTCAAGGGCCATAGAAAATCCAGTGACTGGAAGAACAACTAAGAAAGAAGTTTTACTGCCCAGAGACGTGTTGCATGCACAGGAGCGGAGATCATTGCAGAAAAAGAGTTTTGCAAGCAGTGAGCGTCAACCCAAGTCTCAAAGGAAACATTAATCAAAAAAATCCATGTGGGTCAAGTACTGGTGACACACTGGGACCTGGTTTTTAGGGCCTAGTTCAAACCAGCTTCAGCCTGAGGCAGGCAGTACGTGGCATACGCAGCAATCAGCTCTCTAGACGTGTACTCTGCCTTATCAGCTGTGGCCATCGCACACAGCACTGCTGTGCAACACAAGGGACTGAACGCCTCAAACATCCACGCCCACAGCAACCAAACCATCGCCCATGGATCTGACAGTCCCACAGCTGTCTGTGCAACCATGCGACCTTTTGGGTGGGGGGGTTTTGCAGGCGTCTGGGTTATTTTTTCCCCCTGTAAACACTTCACAGGAATGGAGACTGAGGTTGTGAGGTTTGGCAGCAATACTTTCCCTTAAGCTCTGCTCATTGAATTGCTCCAGCCCTTTCCCTGCAGTATTTTCCCAGCCTTATAAGCTATGTTCCCCATATCTGTGAGGAGAGAGGACTCTGCCAAGCTTCAAGCACAGCGCTTCAGTAGAACAGCACAGAAAACAGACCACATGCTGCCCATGAAGTGGCAAAGCTTAGGCTTGAACAGCTTTTTCCTCCCCCTCCATCCTCTACACAGCTGAGTCAAACCCCAGAAGCAGCACATCATCTCAGGCTTGGTAGCATTTCAGTACAGACCCAGGGACAGAATTTCACATCTTTCTTGAGAACCTGGAAGGAGCAGTCTGGGGCTTTGGTTGTGGCTTTTCTCAGATATTCCACTTCTCAAGGCCACTCTCTGTCCTTCCTCTCCCACAAGGGCTTTGGGGAAGTACAGATCTTCATCCAAACTGCACCGTGGGAGAGGAGAAGAAAAGTACTTATACTGACAGCCCAAAAGTCTTCCTAGATGGGCAAGAGTTGTTTGCCTCTGGAAAAAGTCAGTCCATGCAAGGTCCCAACAACACAGCAGAGGTGGCTTTCCAGCACAGCCCTCAACAGAAGCTGCCAAAGGCACAAAGAGGGTCCCAGAGGCTGAGAGGTGGGACTGGGAAACGTGGGAAACCTGCTAGAAGTTGGCCAAGGTTCCATGTCCATACAGCCAGGGCAGGCTGGTGCAACTAGAGCTCGTTGAAACCAGGCCAAGCCTCTGTGGAGGGCTTGTCCAACCCTCCTGGAGAAGCTGCTCTCCCACAGCAGGGAGCATGGATGTCTCCTTCACAAGGGAGACAAATAAGCCCAGCAGAGCAGTGGATGATAAACTGCTAACGTGACAAACGAGGACACGTTGTCCTTTCCACGTGCTTCTCTCCCAGCCCTGGAGAGATCACTTAAGGTCACTAATATTTCTAATGACCTGTTTCCGATGGGTCGCCTCACTCATTTCACTCCATTTCACAGAAATAAAGGCGGCCTGGCGGCCTTTCACCACTTCCTTTCAGGAGGACAGAGGGGAACAAAAGCTGCCGCAGTCCTGCCGAGAGCCGTGGGCCATCGTTACAGCCCGAGAGGCACACGCCGGCTTCAGCCCTTTCCCTTGTCCCCAAAGGGAATTTACTGGTCCAGCCTCTCACTGCAGATGTGAATGTCAGAACTGGGATTTACATGGAAAGGCTGCCAAAGCTGGGACAATACAGGGCGGCTGGGCTCACCTTGGCCACTGGGAGACCCCCTGGGAAAAGAGGATGTTCCGACCGTCTTCCCACCTGGCTTCCTACCATCTCCAGAGCTGGTCAGAAGTAGTCCATTTTTCCCCCCTATAGCTAAGGAAATGCCTCTCAAAGACCCTACTGTCCTGGCTGGAGGTTTGCAATTCTGCCACCAAACATGTCAGTGAGCTTACAGCATTAATTATTCTGGAGGCACCTCAAGGCATCAACCTCGTCGCTTGCCCCAAAGTCCTTCAGTGGAAGGACGAGGGAGGCGAGCACCTCCTGGCCCTGCAAGAAGCTGCTGACTCCAGCAGGAGGGAGCAGCCAAGAGGCTGTTTCCAGAGAGACAGGCTGCTGTTATCAGCTCCCCAGAGATGAGTGTGCAAAATACCTGGCATATCATACTCCTTGGATCATTTGTATTCAATTGTATATCCAAGAGGGAAGGGGCGGGGGGAAAGAGGCTCTTGACTTTTGTCCAGGAAGAGGAGATAAGGTACAAGGAGAGGAAGAGTGCTTTTTTACAGCCCCAGCAAACAGCTATTTACTTCCTAATGAAGTGCTAGTGCAAACACTGAATGTAGTCCAACGAGTAAGAAAGGCCACTGGTTACTGGGTTTGAGGGAAATGTTCTCCAATGCCCAGTTAGAAAGATAAATGCATATTAAAGGAGAAAAGTGGGTTCCCACAGCACTGCAATCAGTATGCTGTACCTCTGTGTATCTGCAATGCCTGGCCAAAGACTTCAAACGATCACGGAACAACCTCATTTCCCAGAAGTGTGGGACACAGAGTGCTCTGGGTTTAAGAACATCATTTATAAAGTGGGGGGTAAAAAACCAAAAAAGGTGAATCTTTGTATTTAAAAGGTCTGTTCAAGAGAGGGATGTCAGTCCAAAAGCCAATAAGGCACTGTCAGGTTTCCAAGTGCACTCACTGTCTGTGATGAGATGGAAGGATGGAGATGATTCACCTCCCTGATGTTGGTTTCACAGGGACTCCTCCAGCCACAAGGCAGCCCAAGACATGCCAAGAAATGCATTGCTCCCCAAAAAAAGCATCAGTCCCCATACTCCCAAAGCCTGGCCACACCGTGATATATTTCTAAATGCAAGGCCAGAGCCCATGGAAATGAGTTCTGCATCACTGGTGGTGCACAGTGAGCTTACCCAGGACACATCCCAGCTCCTCTGCACAGCCCCACTGCCAAAATGTCTTTAAGAATTTGGTCACGGGTTACACACTCAGAAGTCATCTTTTTTCTTCATGGCCCAGAAGCCCAGCTTTCCAGACAAAAGTTTAATGCTTATTTTTAAGCAAAAGAGATTTGCCAGCACAAACTAAGAGATAAACAAGCACTTTAGTCAGCAGTCAACGTGACAAACACGATAACCTGGCAGCAGCATTGCACTTCCTTCTTCACATCATGCCTGCTCCATACAGCTTGGGGGACACAAAATGCCTCTGGCGGAAAGATCCCCATCGTGTTGGGTGACTACAGGAGTGACAGCAGTCCACAACGCACTAGAACAGACACACCAGGGCAAAAAAGGCAAAATAAAAAGAATCACTAGGCCAGGAGCCAGAACTGTTCAACATAACTACCTGGCAGGTTTGGGATGCAAGCTCCTGATCTCTCTGCATAAAGTGCATACACACAGAGTTTTCAGATACATCTTACTACAGTGCATAACACTGTTTTCTTTGTTTTTAAAACCAAAGGCACTTTGCAGGAACACTGTTTTTAAAAAAGTACTTCTGGACATGAGCAAGTGCTCTGTGTTGGAGATGGGCACACCAAAACTGGGACGTGAAAGAGAACCAGACAACCCCCTCTGACAGGTTTTAATATCTTTTAGATAAATTTATATACAATATACACAAAGACACCTGCACCACACTTAGAATTCAGGCACACAGAACTCCATAAGCAATAATTTAGAAATTCCCCTGCCAAGAAATTACGTATTATCCCAAGTCTCTCGATTACTTCTGCTGAATAACAGTCACTGAACACTAAGCCTGTGCATTTTTTGAAGACATGGGTTGGTTTGCTTTTTCCTGATCCAAATACAGAACAAAAACAGGATCATAATTTACCATAGAAGACAATGAAAATCTTATCATTGTAAATATATGTAGTGAGATAATACAAATCCTGTTCCTTGGTATTTCCCCTCCACCCTCTATTCCTACCACTACTCCTTCCAGCTTTAGGGCCTCTCCCCTGCTTGCATGGAAGATTGACGCCCATCTTAAAGCCATAAATTACTCACAAACAGCTACTGAAAGTAGCAATGACCGTAGGGTAACACTTGCACAAAGCAATAGAGCTTCCTGGCAAGCTGATAAGAGTTTCCTGTTTTGAGTCTTGGGTTGGGTTTTTTTTTCCTCTGATAAAAATTTGACTCTCAAAACATCTCAGAAAGGAAGGACTGACAGATTTTTTTTTTTCCCCTCCTCCCCTAAATATGTTGCGTTGCGAAATTTGTTCTCTTTTGCTGAATGTGAAATGGGGACCAGGTTCAAGAAACTCAAGTGCACCAGCTGAGGCAGCAGGTGAGGGAAGCACATGGAGTCTTCCCCCAGCTCAGGCTGATGGACTGGCCTTGGTGTGCACCTTTAGTCCTGCCCTGCGCTCTCGCCTCTCTCAAGTTCTGCATTTTGGACTCTGCCAACACTCACAGTTTCTATCACAGGAGAAAACTCCCCGAAATCTCCAGGGACATAAGCTCTGTATTCACCCCTCTTACTGTGGTGGCATGACCCCTGTCACCCCTGGGCACCTGTGCACGCCTGATGCTGAGGGGAGTGACCAGATGGGCAGCTCGTTCTGCTTCTGGCTGCCCTGCCCTGTGTCACGTGGGGGAACTCGGACACGGGTTTGCATCTGAAACCCCAAAGTCTGCAGCGAGCTCTCCTGACACGTTGTGCTGGTAGCAGCCCGTGTTTGCAGCAGCCCAGGGGTCCCGATGGCCTCCATGGGAAGCCCATTCCTTTCCTCACCTCCGTGCACCTCCTGGACCGGCTGTTCCCAATTTCTGGGGTCAGACCATAGGTTCAAACAGACGGTATCAAATAAAGGAATATCTCTCTTTTTCACCTTCCCTGTGGGTGCTGTCCTTACTCAGGAAGCCTCCTACCCAAAGGGTTTTGGCAGAGGATTCACTCACATACCCCTCCCAATCCCAACCCAAAGGTGTTCACGTGTACCTCTGTTTTCACTGGCCCCACATGCCTCTCTTTTTCAGAGATGAGAGAAAAACCATTGCACAGGCTTGATCCAACATCAAACACGGATACACGATATCCCCCGGGAGCACCACAGCACCACAGAGGATTTTAACATTTAATCCCCAAAAATCACCTCTCATTGAAAGAGGAACAGCCGGCAAATTTAGTCCACTCCAGAAAATGAAATAAAATTAGTTTTCAACGCTCTATTTGTCCTCTAGTATGTAGCCCCTACTCCCAGGAAGGACAAGGACCAGGCCAGAGCCCCCCAGCTTCTCCAGAACAGGAGCAGCCTGGACAGTTTTTACAGGGACTGCAAAGGGGCAAAACAGCAAGGTGATGCTTTACAGGAATAAATCTTTTAAGAAGCAGCAAGATAATTTTACATGGTGAAGTTCAAACTAGATTGCACCCCGTGGAGGAAGAGCAGCCAGGGTTTTTTTCCAAATCAGACTGGGCACCATTTCACATCACTTCTCCTTTAAGCCAAATTTCATCACTTCATCCTCCGGTAAACGGCACAAGTGAGAAGCACTTACACAACAGAGCAGACACCACAGACCTGCATTTCTGGGGGCCTTTCAGACATTCCCTTTCCACTGCATGCAAGCCACATGCAGTCATTTACATGCAGGGCTGCCCAGAACAATTTAATTGCTTGCTCACGTTAGCTGGCAAGGCTGGGAGGAGCTCTCCACACATATCCACTTCAGTGCACAAGAATCAAATGCAACAATGCTAGAACATTACATTTCAAGACATGCAACTGTCCAGGCCAGCCACAAACAGGAGCAGTGGTGAATGCTGCAACTCTACCTTCTCCCAAAACCAAAAAGCCATCTTCTGAAAATGACACCCCAGCTGAGACAACCCAGGCAGCCCCCTCTAGCCCTAGATACTCAAGAGTGTCCAAAACCATCACCAAACACTTTCTTTTCGTTCACTCTCCCTCTCCCTCCCCAGTTTCCCTACCTGTTCTCCAGGGGCTGTTCCCTCCAGACAACTTGGCTCTCAGCATTCCAACACCACCATTCTCTATACATCCTTTCAAACCTTCCTGTAATTTCACTAAGTAGGAGGAGACCAGCTTAGGTGAAGGAAATTCTGCTCACGAACTCCTGTGCACCTGACAAGCCAAGGCCCTGCTAAGCATCTGCAGGGGTCTGGCTTACTCAGGCTGCTCTGCTCAATATTTTCTGGGATTTGCTCTCCTGATGGAGGTTGAAAATGCTCTCAAATACTCATTCTAAGCAAGCAACCTTTTAAAATATATTTTGCAGCCAAAGGCTCAGAGTGAAGCTTTGTTGGAAAAAAAAAAAGCCGACAGGAGGTAGGTCGAACACACTTTACATACACATATATAAAATGTCAGTGTGGTCAGCCAAGAGATCTGCACCTCAGGATTCATTTTACACGGTGACTTTTCTGGACCCAGTTTAATTGCTCTTTGGTCGCCAGGCAAAAAGCCTTTTGGTCCAAGGTCCAACACAGATAAGTCTGAAATGAGCTGCCTGACAGAAATGCTGACAAAGTGCCATCGGGGCCACCTTCACTGACCCTGTGGGATTTGTCTCAGTGCCACCCTGCCCCACAGAGCTGGTGAAGCTGGTGCAGCTCAGAGGAAAGCCCTGAGCATGGCTTCAGTTGGCAAAGGCCTGAGATGCCGCAGAACATAAGCGCGGCTGCAAATGGGCCGCATTTGTTGTACAAATCACAGTGATAATGAAAACACACAGCCACAGCACTCTTCTGGCAGTCGCTTTTCAGTGTTGGACTGCAGGAAAGCAAGAGGTTCGGGGATTGTGGCTTAGGGCTTTTTTCATTACTACAGATCCCAGAGAACTTTGTAAGGCAATGCTCAAATCTGGACCAGATGTGCCAGTTCATCCCCTGTGGGGGAGCAGACCCAAAGCTGGAAGCTCAGGCAAGACAGACCCTCGTGATGCATCAGTACATCTTGTGGTAGCACCTGGATGCACAAATTTTGGTCAGAGAAAGGTCTGAGCTGGACAAAGGTCAGTGAAGCTGACAGGGCAGTCAGAAACTGAAGAATTTGGCTCAGAAATATGCTAAGGAGCCACATGAAGAAGATGCAAAGGAGCCTCTTCCTGCTTGCCCAGGGCACCGGCCTTGGCCACAGCACTGATCAAAGGTGATTGATTTAAGCCACACTTACAGAGCTCACTGAGAGGAGAAAAGCCCCACAGCAGAGCAGATCCCGCTGAGAGCAGCCAGGGCCAGCAGGATCCTTCTGGTTCACCGTCGGATTCTCAATCCAGGGAGCGGCAGGAGCCAGCCATCAGGGGAGAAGCTCCAGGTTTAATTTTAGCCTGCACCCACAGAGCATATATTTCCCTTTTATTTTTATTCTGAACTTCATGTAAAAATAGGATTTCCTGCTGCCCGATAAGGGATTCCTGTTTTTGCGGCAGGTCTGCCTTCTTGGGAAACCGGTGCCTGTTGGGGTTATGGATGGGCGCTTCAAAGCACAGCAGCCCAGCTGAGGGGGTAGGGTGGATAACGTTCGGGATTTACATTGTTCCTCCTCGCCTTCAGGGAAAAAAATAAAGTGGCTGTGCCCCCCTCCTTCGATGAATCACCACCAAGTTTAGCATTCCAGAACTCTGTTTTGGAAAATCTCTATTTGCCTGCATATTTTTAGTAGGGGGGGGTTGGGTTTGCATCCTTCCCAGGTAGATTTTTGTCAGTTTGCCGGGCTCCAGGGAGGCGTATCCTGCTTTGTGAGCCTGGTCATCAACCTGGAGATAAATATAAGCACAGAACAGTCATTCCTCCCATCCTTCCCACTCCCCCATGACACAGCTGCCGCATTCCCCAGCACACCCACGCTCCCCAACAGCCCCTGGAGCTGCAGGGAGGAGCAGCACCTGTGGACCTGCCTCGAGGGGCTGCTCCCCACCTCTGCCTGTGCTCTGTCACAATGTCAGGACAGGCTGTTTCGAGCCCAAATGCCAATAATTGTCAGTCTCCTGTAATGTAAAGGCATCACTCTTCTTAGGTGTGTCTGTCCTGGGTGGGGGGGGGTGGTAGTCACACACTAAGAACTAATTCCAAAGCCACCAGGGTCACTGGCATCATTTATGAAAGGAAGAGCGCTGGCAAGGGCTCTGCTGCCCACCAGCTCTTATTTTCTCCTTGCCTGCTTTTCTCTGTGACCAGGGAAAAAGTCCTCAAGTGCTAAAAGGATTTGTGCCAAGAGGAACATGAAACGGAATTCATGCACTTGCCTGGTGCTGAGCAGAAGTTTCCCTCAACCCCCAGCAAGCCGTTCCTCTTGGCAAGCAAGCAAAAGGGAGTGAGAGTTTTCCTTGAAAAAAGGAAAAGTGCATATTTTTTCCTTTTAAGAATAAGTCTTGATTCTCTCAGTGGGGCTGTGGATGTCGAAAATGTGGCTCCCAGGACTGAAAGCAGCTCTGGCTGCAGCCCATCCCCAAGACAGCCCATCCGTTTAACAGTGCAGGGAGCTGTCAGAGAGGCACAGGCCGGAGAGGCTTCCCTCCTCCTCCTCACACGGGTTTGGATCCAACGGGGCTGTTCCCAGGGACTTGACCTCACCATGTCTAAAGACTCAGAAAAGCAGTCTGGGCAAGGACAGCCCGGTTAAGAAATGTCCCTTTGGGTCAGCCTGAGAAATACCACTGCTGCTGTTGCCCAGGGCAGGGGGCAAGGGCTGTCTTCACTGGGGAAACGTGAGTCTTCAGAATGGAAGGATGTGTTCTGCAGCCACGGGAAGCTTCATGCTGACTCCTCCATGAAACAGGGAAAGTGCAACCACAGGTCTGACCCACACATGGACATTTCAGCCCAGCTCCCAGGCTCATTGCCATGGAGCCTGCAGCACTTTGGCATGCACACAGGGTTTAGCTGGCTTTCTAAAAACGATTTGTCCTGGTACAAAAGTTGAAATATTTGACTCATATAAGACCAAGGGAATGAAAATGTTGAACTACCAGAGAGCTGCATCACTTTTATTAATCAATTGAAAAGGGAAAGGCATTAACAGCTGTTTCTCTTGTGGCAGTGCTCTACAGTCTGTGAGTTTCCAGCCCAGCACCCTACAACACATTGATCGGAGGCAGGACTGAGCCTGCCAGGGACAGAGCTCTCTGAATTTATACCAGGGGTATTTATAGAGGCAGCTGGCACTGGCAGCTCTCCGGGGACACCAGCATGGTCTTCTGCAAAGGGCTGCTGGAGAAGCAGTAAGAGAGTGGGAATGTACTGGAGCAACACCAAACCACCAGCCAAGACTCCAAAAAAAAAAGCCTCAGGAGTATTCAAGAGCCAGGTCTCAGGGGGATTTCAGTTCTCTGCTCCAGTTAAATCCCATGGGCTGGGGCACCACTCCCACACTGATCCCAGCAGTCAGCACCTGGTGAAAGTACTGTTGAATCATCTATGTTGAAAAAGCCCTCTAGGATCATCGAGTCCTACAATTATTCTGCCACTGCCGAGGCCACCACTAAGCCATGTCCCTGAGGGTCACATCTACACAGCATGGATTCTACAGCACCTTCCCTCCTCTTCCCTGCTGGCTTGCCCCCCTCAGAGGCTGAAGCAAGTGGTGGATGCCTGCCTGAGGGTGTTTTTCCCAATGGAGTCACCTTTCCATCATTCTTCTTTTTCTCCTTCTTCATCTTCACCAGGAGAATGAGCTGAGGATGCTCATCCAGGATGAAACAACCAGATGGGGTCACAAACTCCCAAAGGCAAAACCTGCTGCAAGGTCTTAGGTAACAGTTAGCAATGATGCATCTGAAATCTGTTTCCAAAGAGCTCCCAAATTGCAATTTGTTCCCACACGCTGCATTCAGAGGAAATAGGTGTAGGGTAAGGCTCTATAAAAGCTCATAGAGCCAGAGGGTTGCAGGAGTGAAAGAGCTGTTCACCCCTCCTGGGTCTTTCCTTCTGGCACAGAGGTCCCTGACCCTCCATTTCATGGCTTTCCTGGCCTGTCAGCTCAGAGTTTCATTGCCTGCTTTTGAATTCAGCACTCAGGGCAGGTGGAGCACCGGAGCATGACTTTTAACCGCTGCTGCATTTTAAGCCCTGGATTAGGATGTGGAGATGAAATCCTTTGGGCTCTTTCTGACCCAAACTGCCTCAACTCCCAGATGTGCTGCTTCTTTAATTTTGGCCATGTATGAAATGATGGGGATTTTCTTGTTTGCATTTTTTTTCTTCTCAAGTGGTTTTCAGTGTTTCCAGGCCTTTTCATTCATAACATCATGTTTTTGCTCTGTGGAAATGTGGTGCTGCAGGTGACAAGAAGCTGCTTCCCTTGTCTCCGGCCTGTTTGGAAATATTTAAATCAAATGAACTTCAGCATGTATGGGGAGGCAAACATCAGAGAGGAGAGGCTGGGGACTGGTTATTTCCACAGAACAAAAATAGATGCAGAAATGCCCAATTTACAGACAGGCAAGATTTCCTAATAGAAGTAAAATAATGGGAGGAGGAGGTAATTTTTGGCTGCATTTGCCAATTTTGAATGAAGGAGGAAAACCACTTCCCCTCTTACTTCTTCCAAAAGCTCTGGGGAAAAAGAACAATAGGAAGAGAAGTTTCTCTTTTCTTCACTTTTAGGTAAAAATAACCCTGAGAAAATTAAAAAAAAAAAATCTGACCAAATTTGACATCAAGAACGTGGGTGTTGGATCCAGCTGGAGTTACAGACTGCAGTGGAGCAGTGAGCTCCTGGCGCTTTCTCACAGCACCTGCCCCAGGGTGAAGCCAGCAGAGCCACCCCAGGAGCTGCCAAGGCTCTGGGAGCCAAGAAAATTCCTCTTCCCTGACCTGTTGCAGGGCTATAGTGCCTCGAATTCACTTGTTCTTCCCGCTGCCTGACCTTTCCGTATGGGACAAGCAGGTGGTGCTTTCTGCAAGCGAGTGATTTAACCAATAAAATTTTTAAAAAACAAGAAAACTGTTTTGGGGTAGTTTTTGGAACCTCCATGTTGTGACTTGCCATGATGGGCTGCCCAGCTCCTGTGAAAACACCTCAGGTATGCATTTGGTTTGCAGGAGAGGGTTGGAACGGAGGAGATGAGGGCAGAGCATCCCTCAGCTCCATGCAGCTGGACAATGGCAGGAGGCTCCAAAACCCACAAGACCCGGCCTCAGGACAAGGGGGACGCTGTGTGTGGTGTAGCCCAAATGAATCCTGCGCTCACTCGTGCTCAGACAAGGCTCGTGCTGAGGCAGGGGGCTCTGCCAGTCCCAGGATGGAGCTGGACACTGATCCTCACTGACTCAGCCCTGGAGTTGCTGCCGGTCCTGTTTGCAGCCGCTAAATCCCATCATTTGCAGGGAGGTGTGAGGGAGCNGAGTATTTGCCGGCTTATTGTCTGGACAAAAAAGTAAAACAAACAGACCTTAAAGCCTTTCCCCCCTGCCACTTCTGGTACAGAGTCAGGGCTGTAGGCTCCGGAGTTCCCGAAAACATCGCACATCACAAATAGCATCCTACGAAACCAGGTGTGGAGGTAGCCCCAGCGAGACATGCTGCCACCTCCTCCTCCACAAGTCGCTGAAAAACAAGTCAAGAGATCTCTGAATATTTAAAGAGCTGCTGTATGAATAATGGAAGCAACCAGCAACCAAGAAAACGTGATAGCCTGCAGTGCCATGGGGCAGCGCTCCCTTGGGAGAGGCCACGAACAGTGGGCAGATGTCTATGTGCACCCTCAGATAAGTTCAGCTTTCAGGAGCATCAGCAAAAGCCAGTCCCTGGGTCAAAATCTGCCTGAAAATCCATCCCCCCATGTCCAGCAACAGACATGTGTGAGAGCTTTCCTCACCTGACCAGGCACAAAAAAATTACACAAAAAGGAGAAAATGCTACTGTAGAAAAAGCAAAAGTGCTTCTCCCCCCAAAACACAGGGCAGGCACAGGTTATGAAGCCTGGGGAAGCCATTCTGCAGTGAGAGAGTTGAGGCTCAGGAAAAGAGGACCCACGGGAGATACAAGCCCAAATCCCATGAGATGACCTCTTCCTTTGCCCATTTCTTCCCAACCCACACCTCCCCTTCCCATCAGGGACTGCAGCAGGAGCTCAAAGTCCGCTTCCAGTGAGTGGTGTTTTACAAGAGAGGTTGGCTTCCCATCATCCTGTTTTTCACCAGCAGCAGCTCTTTTTCAGGAGATTTTGAGCTGTTTCAGATCCCAATCTCCTCTGTGCTGTCCCCAGCAGTGCTGCTCTGGCCACCCAAGTAAAAACTCCCCCATCTCTGTGACACTGGGGCCCAAGCACAGGCTGTGTCCCCATGTTGGGGGCATGGAAAAGTGGCTCCTGAGGGCTGTTTTAGGATCCCTCTCTTACTCAGGTCCCAAAGCAAAGAACAGTTAAAGAACAGAAGCGTCTGCATGAAATAAAATTCACATTAAAAAATAAATGAGAAAGAAAAGGTGAAGGACTAGATTGTCCAGATTACCACACATGCATGGGCATTGCCTGGTTTGTCTGGGAGCACTTTGGGTTTCTTTGATGCAGCACTAAAGAGAGAGAGGAAGGCCAGGAGGAGCCTGGGACACAAAGGAAGACTGAGATCTGGTTGGAGAAACACTCAGTGGTAAAAGGTCCTGTGCCGTTCAGGGGGCACCATGAGGAGATGCTGGGATGGAGGGAATGGCTGCCGGTCCCATGGTAGGTGATGGGATGGAGGCGATGGGATG
>VYZQ01067664.1:0-11738 GCA_013400655.1 Mystacornis crossleyi | reverse complement strand
ATTATCTGATTGTGAGGACACGAGCTCTCTCCTCATGCCCAGCATCAGGAGCTATCCTGGCCATCCCAACTCACCCCTTTCCAACGCACCCCACCCACTAAATTCTGTGATTTTATTTCCAAGCCTAGCCTTGCTCCTACTTCCACAAGCTTGCTTGCTCTGGCAAGAGGAAAATTTAATCTCTCTACTTTTTCTCAGAGCCTGTGACAGTCAGTAGCCTAATCTGAGCATTCCTTGGAAAAGTCACTACTGAGGAATATTTGCAACCAGACTAATCCTCCTTCCTCTATTTGTTGCATTCTGAACTGCATGGACAAGGTTCAGTTAAGAGCACGTATTGTTCTCTTTGCTTTACCACTGTCCCCTGTCTGAATGTGGTACATGCAGCCACAACAAAGCTGAACCCCAGCTAACTAACACAGGAATGATCCAAATACAAGAGCATTGCTGCCAAGAGCTGCCCCAGCTCATAAAAACTGCTAATGTAGTGATGTCTGACAAAAAACTGACCTAGAGGTAATTTTTCAATCTCTGGGGAAGTTGGGCTTGCACATTTGGGCCCATAATTGCAAGCACTTCCAGCGTGAAGCGAGTCCCAAGCAGCTGTCTGTGAGAGAACGAGCAATGAACAAATTATTTCTGTTCTCCAAAGCAAAGGCCTCTAGAATGTGAGGCAGGATGGGGTACAGCAGCAGGCAGCTCCGAATGACTGATACCCCAACTTCAGATTTATTTGTTTTATAGAACCCCATCACCTGGTTTCTGTAGGAGACTGGATCTCACCAAAAGATTCACAGGTCTGAGAAAACAGTGGTGCAATCCTTTCAACCCCAGCACAAAGGGATTCATTCACCTTCTGCCAGCTGAAAATCACTGCTTTTCTGCACATCCTTGCCCTGCCAGAGGCCAAGCAAACACAGTGCGGTCTGCAGCAGTAGGATGGGATCTCCCTTTTGCAAGGGGAAATGCTCAAGAAGGGCAAAATCAGCTTTACACTGGCAAGCTTTCCCCATCTGTCTTTCATCAGACAAAGAACATGACTCAGAAGAGGAACAGCAGCAACAGCTCTGCTGTGCTCCAGACTTGGCTGTGCCAGCCCGGGCCACATATTTTAGTCTTATTCCCTTCCACCAGTCCAGACCATGGAAATAATCAGCTAAAATTTCCCTTGGGACCATTTATTGGACAGTGAGGGGTTGGCAGCCTGGAAAATTCGTTTATTTGCGTATGGTAAGTTCATGTTTTGAGTTTATGACATGCAAGGGGCCTGCAAGCCTAAAAGCCAAGATCACTAAACAGCACAGCCCAGCTCCCAAGTTGTCACTCAGTGTGATCTGGAGCATCCTGCCCTTCCTGTATTCCAGTGTGCCCTCTGCTAGAGCACAAACACCTTTGGGGTTTCGAGGGGAAAGTAGCCACCAGGGTAGTTACCAAGTGCACCAACTTGCTCCTAGGTCAATGTGCCTGACAGATACTTCACCACCTCCTCAGTCACCTTCTTTCTAGAAGCCAAGCAACTTGTTCACATTCACGTCTCCATCCATAGGATGTAGATTCTCTGGATTTGGGCATTCCTGTCTCAAAACTGAACTAAAGGAATTGCAGAGCAAGTCCACTTACGCAGACACGAACAGTTGTGTTATTGCCCTAAAGCAAAGAGCACAGCTGAAAATTCAAAAGACGATGACCTACCTGACATGTTCCTTGCTATCTCAGGGCAGCTCATATGCCTTCTGGGGAATTTAAATCCAGATGTTGCCCAGAGAACAACAAAATCCAAAAGGCAACAAACGTGGTAGGAGACACCTTTTCCAGAGGCATCTGGTAAAATCTAGGGAGCAGATCGCTCGCTGAGGGGAGGGAGCACTGCTCAAACAGCAAGCCAGGAAAACCAGCTCAAGACCCCACACAGAGTTTTAATCCTGTTGTCCTTGATATTCAGTCCTAGTCCCAGCACTACAGATCTCCCAACAACAGCTCAGAAGCTGAAGCCACAACCCCAGGAGCTCACTGTGAAATAAACTCTTAAACGATTTCTCCCAACACAAAACCCAGGATTTTTTACACCCCTACTTCCTTGCAGGTGTCCTACTGCGGGCTAGCAAAAAACCAAGCGTGCTGCTCAGCAGCACCAAGCAAACCTGCCAGTGGCAATTAAAGTCTTCAAAATTAGGCAGGAGCAGGCAGTAGAAGGCAATCACAGCATCACAGACAGCAGAGGAGAAGTTTGCAAGGTCTCATGAGGCTGAAGCAGACCATTGACATGCTACAGCCTACTGCCCTGTGCAAACCAGAGAAGAATATACGCAGATGGGTCAGTGTAGAGGGAAAAGAAATTATTAACAATGAAAAGTTACCTCCTTCAGAATTCTTCCTTGTATGATTCAGACTTTGCATGTAACTCTACTGCGCTCAGTTCGGCCATTTATAACAAGGCTCATTTGTGATGCAGATATTGTTCTCGGAGGAAATTATTTCATCCCTGGCATGAGAGACCAGGGAATTTGTGCTAATTATCTCCTATCTCACATGAGAGCCCTGTGATACAGGGGACTTTCACAATGGCCTGAGATATCATTACTGCTTCCAGCTGGAAAGGAAGAACCAGTCTTCATGTGTGTGTTCCAAAGGATAAATACACAAAGGGTTTAATGGTATGGACATCTGACCTCTTGACACCACTGGACCTGTCTTCTGCTCCCCTACTGTACAGACTGCATCTGACCAGGAATCTGGAGATTTTGAACCCTTTTCCTTCTCCAAAATGGATATTTAATCACAATCCTGTGATTTTATTATATTTTCTGCACACTGAGGAGATAACAGGTGTTAACCTCACTGCAGATGGGCAATCAGGTGGGGAACACCCCAGCAGTGCAGGGCAGGTGTGAGTGGCCTCCAGTGCAGTTCCCCTACAGACACTCTGCAGCAAGGCTCATTGCTTCCACTGCTTGAGGCAAGGCAATAAATGCAACAAGAAATTCCCTTTGCAGCTCTGTGTTTCCCTCTCTGCTGTGCTCACCCCCAGCCATCCCAACTGGACCACACCGGTGTTGAGGTCTCCATTCCAGCTATGGAGCAATTTCTGCTCATGGCACAGAAGGATTTTGCAGATGGCAACACCATTTCTGAAACATCAATGGCTTTTTTTGGTAAGGCCTTCCTTACCTGAGCATAGCTTCTCTTTCCCACCCAACACAAAGACGACTTGAAGCTATTTATCCCAACAAATTCTACTTGTTCTCAACTGACTCTTTCATACCAAAGTCTGACTCATCCCTAGGGCACAGTTTTACTAATTTTTCCAACTCCATTTGATGTAACTGGTGCTCTTCGAGGATTCCCACCATTTCCTCCAACACTGACTTTTGCTCTTCTCTAGAGGTGTTTTTCTTCCATGAGGCACAGCCAGATGCTGGCAGGCTGCAGGTCAGTCCCTCAGAACACTCGTTTATTGATGCACCACAGATATTCCTCATTACTGCTAACAGTTTGTAGTTGAAGCCTTGTCAGTTGTCCAACACAGAAAAGATCTGTTTCAGAGAGAAACGTGACTTCAGGCAGTACACAGCTCCAGCTGGCAACTCACAGCTTCATCATTCCCTAAGATTGCTTATCCAGCAGGCACTGTAAAAATTAAATCGGGGGACAAATGAAGCCTTTCACGTTTTCATTCCCCTGTAGAAACAGACACAGAAATACAGCACTCTTTACTGGGTTTTTTTCCCTCTATTAACATGACAGTAAATTCATTATCCAGATGTGAAAGCACAAGCAGGAAGGGAGTTTTGCTTTAAGGGAACTGAACTGAGCAAGTGTGGTCAATCAGCTCAGTGTCTGACCACCACAGCACTGAACTCACAATTAACTCTTCAAGACAGAGACATGAGGATTATGGTATATGTGCCAAAAGTAGCTCAGGGCTACCTGCAGTTATCATGGAATCCTGGAGTCATTTTGGTTGGAAAAGACCTCCTGGATCATCGAGTCCAACCTGTGCCCGATCTCCACCTTGTCACCCAGCCCAGAGCACTGAATTCCTTGGATGCCTTCAGGGATGGGACTTCACCGCCTCCCTGGAAAGCCCCTCCCAAAGCCTGACAATCCTTTCAGTGATGAAATTCTTCCAGATGTCCAAACTAAACATCCCGTGGTACAGCTTGAGGCCATTTCCTCTTGTCCTGTCAAAGCGAAACACAAGAACAGAAAGTATTAGGAAGAAAACAGATCAGAACAACTGAACCCACGGCACAGCCACACACCATTAGCTCATGCTCCAATAATATAAACTAGATCTGAAAAATACACAAACATGGGCTATGGGGAAAATATGGGCTGCAGGAGCAAGGGCACAGAAGACAACAAAGATGTGCAAGAGATGGCCATGAAGATGTAAATGACCCTGAGAAACAAGGAATGTCACCTCCCCTGTCCTTGCAGGACCAGAAAATGCGGGTCACAAAAGCCATCATTGTGCTCTATGCTCAAAATGATCCAAAGAAGGGCACTTTGCTCCTGGACAAGGTGCCAGCCCAGAAACTCTCAGCACCTTTGGGATTAGACAGATCCATGGGAGGAAGGTGCAGCAACCAGGGCTCATCAACACTTCAGCTCTGATGTGAACTCCAGCTCAGGGAGTCTCCAGCACCTGCCTGCTCAGCAGGTGCATCCCAAGGGAACACCACCTACTTGCAGGTTGCTGGGCATCCTTAGAGATGGCATGTTGGGATCCAGCCCAAGCCAGCAGAGCTGGTTTGCCCGCCACAAGTGTCAAGTCAAGGTGTTCTTTTCCTCTGAAATAAACACAGGTCAAGTGGGCTTGGAGTTTGAACTTGGTTCCTTTTTCTGCTCAGAAGAGCATGAGGGAAAATGGATGAAACGGGTGAGGCAGCAGGCCCTGAATCCAAACAGCTCTGGGTTTCTAAAGGATTTATGGATGGAACAGAATGAGGTTAGCCAAGAGGCACTATTTTGGGATTTTTCCATCCAGAAGCATAAAAAAAATTACACACATGATTAAAAATACTTGTGAAACATCCAAATCACATGCAGAGTCCATTTATTTCAACACAAAGCTGGTTCAAATCCAAGTCATTGAAACTTGTAACACAAAACTGCAGCAAAACTCCGGCAAGAAACATTCAATCAGGAGCTACATCAGGACCTCACATCCCACACCTCCGTTAGATTAATTCCCAGAAAGGTTATGACTTTTTATATCAGACCATGCTCAGTACTCCTCAGGGGTTCTTTACACCATCTCTTCCATTTGCACAACTCTGACTTGCTGCAGACGTTACCCAAACAAGTTCTGCTTTTACACAGATGCTCCAAGGAAGGAAAGATCCAGGAAATAATTTCCTAACAAGACATTCTCATCCTTCTCTATGCTAAACACTACCATATTCCACCCAGGAATAACACCACTTTTTCTGACCAGTCTGTGACCTATGGCCCCTTGCAGAAGTGACCAAGCTCGTGAAGACCTGGAGGGGGTGTACAGTGGCACCAAGCATTGCCCTCAGCTGATCAGGAAATCATCCCTTCACAATTGCTGAGAACCAGTGCAGAGGTGAGCACCACAAACTGGAGCACAGTTGCAAAGAATTAAAGCTTCCAGGATGAAAAGCACACAGTCTCAGCCACCATCCTGGCCCTTGAGCAAGTTACATGTGAATGTAGATGGCCACAGAAGTGTTCCGCAACAGCTCAAACTGGCCATTGCAACAAAGATATATCACCGTTTCCTTTTGCTGAAATATTTCCTTTTTTACTGTAGGGCTGGGGGAGGAAAAAAAAAATCGAGCGGCCAAAAAACCCATCAACTACAAAATGTTCAGTGCCTGTTTTCAGGCATGTAGCTTCACTTGGGAGAGCTCTGGCCCCTGCTGAGGAAGCTGATTGTGGTTCGAGCAATGAAATAGGAAACCCAGGGCTGTGTTTCACCCGAGCTGGGTGCTGGGTGCCAGGGAGCTGCTGGCTGGCTCATCCTGGCCCTGAGTTCACTCCACGGAATGGATGATATAATACATAGATGACATAACCTCAGCATCAATACAGCTTGTTGATGCCATTAATGTTAAAATAATAAAAGCAGAGATAGGTCAAATATGTTGACATCATAAAATAGTGACAAAACATTTCTGACATGATGTGATAAAATCTCTAAAATTGCCTGTGAGAACACAGCTTCCTGGATCTTCAAAGGGACGCCTTCCGTTGCTTCTGTTATTTCAGGGAATTAGACTGATTTCCCATAAAAAGCCTGGATCTTTGACCCCTCCACTGCTGGAGATCCAGGAAGAGAAATTGGGGTGAAAGTTCCAGTGCTGGATCTGCTCTCAGTGGCCTCCCAGAGTCTGAGCCCATAGAGAAGAAGAGGAATGAAAGGAAGAAATTGATTGTGCAACATGAAGCACCCAGGGCAGCTGAGAGCGGAGCCACTGCTGTCCAAGCTGAGATGAGTTTCAGATTTCTCTCATACGTGTTTAGGGTATTCACTTTGTCTCCTCAGACCCCAGCCAGTTAACTCACACTTCTTAAACTTCCATTTCCTTCTATTGTGCTGACTCCTGGGCAGACAAAAGTTCTACACTGGATGTTTACTCTCAGATAATCCAAAAAAATCTGTAATTACCATCCTGGTGCAGAACCGATACATCCTTCAAAAACTTCTGCTTAAAATATTTTGTTTATTATTTTAAAAGTATGTTTATGACCAAGCACAAGCTCCTGCTCTAAGAGAAAAGCTCATTAACAACCCTAACAGCACATGCACCAAAGCTTTTTAAGCCTGAAAGGTCGCCTTCTAAAAGCAATCCCCAATCTGGGCATCTCTGCCCCAAACTTCCAGCAAGGAAGAGCAGGAAAACTTCAGGAGCTCAATACCCTACATGTGCCAGAGCCCCAGCAGGGTCCTGGCCGGCTAGTAGCCCATGTGTCACTGTCACACAGAGAGAGGCTGAGCTTGGGGCTATGACTTGCAACCAACCACAGAGGGAGGGTAGTGGAGATGGGGCTGCTCCAAAAAGCCCTGGAAAGAGCTCCACCAACAGATCCCAGCTCCTCAGGCAGACAAGAGACATGATATGTGCTTTGAAAAATACTGTGGATCTTTACCTGCCTCACTGGTGGGCTGCAGAGGATCTCAGGATTGTGTCACGTCTGTCACCAGCTTCCCTCTGGGAAAATGGATCAGTGACCGGGACCCTCCTCCTTGTGCTCAGCAGGATCCTGCTGGGAGCTGCACACAGTCCTGCTATGCAGCTCATGGCAATTTCCAGTCCCATTTGGTATTTTAGGTTTCCAATCACCTCTGTCCTCCAGCTGACCCAAAAGACCTCTGTGAACAACAGGGGTCAGTGAGGCACAGTCTCCACCACCGTGAAGGACCTGGCACTGCCACCCAGGTGGGATCTATTGCACCAGCGTAATTTAAGACCCTTGGGATTCAAACTGGCCTTGCCATATCTCTATGCTTTAAAAGCTGCTTCGAAGCCCAGGCCAGTCAGCCTGTGCCCAGGGAGGTGGTGGCAGGAGGACAAAGCTGCAGGTGCCACTGCAGGAGGTGAAGGACAGGCAGTTTGCACTCAGGCATCAGGAAAGGTCCCATCACAAGTTGTTGTCACCACTTGGAAACGTCCTCCTGAAGTTTTTGCAGCTGTGAAGTTCCCACACTTACAGAGCCATTACTTCCTTTGCTTCTTACCTTGTAAAGTTGAAAGTGTCACTGCGTATCTTCATAAATTTTTGGCAGAGCTGACACAAATGGACTCAGGTCAGTGGTCAGTGGTCAGTCACACACAGCCACAGTCACCACCGCAGACAATAGTTGTAGTGGGTCTATTTCCCATGAGTAGAGTTTTCTAAATATATGACACTTCTGGAGCAAAATACAAGTGAACTCTGACCTTCTGTCCCGGGATGAAAATGAGAAAACACATGGCAGGAGGAGGCACGGCGGAGCTGCTGGGCACCCCCTGCCTGCCACATGCATGCCTGGTACTCTGCGCCCTCACAGAGATCATTTATTGGTCACACAGCCTCGGGCAGAGGGTCAGGACGTGTATATCCCCAGGGGCCGGCAAGAGAATAAACCCACATATTGCAAAATCTGTGTCAGCTAGAACCATCTGCAGCCTTACAATGCCTTCAGAGCCCAAACATCGCAGCCTGTGGGTCTGTGTTCCTCATCCTGGCAGGAAACAATGCTTTTTCTGAGACCACATTAGCACCAGGAGGTGTCACTGTCACGAGTGTGGAGCAGACACTCCTTCAGGACCAGCAGAATGCCTGTGGCTTCTGCAGAGTACCCTCACCCCCAGCCAGACCACAGGAATGAGATACTCACCAAGTGTGAGACTCCTGTCAGGTTTGCTCCCGTGGTTGATAACATCAGGTGACAACAGGAAAAGGAAAAGCAGGGCAGGTAAGTCCATCTAGCAGAGAAAAACAGGACCCACATTCTGCTGTTTCTATTTTCTCATGTATTTCTTTTTTTTCTAGAACAAAATTAAAAAGACAAATGTCTGCTTCCTGCAGAGTAAGATAATATAAGTCATAAATAACATCAGCTTTTATCAAGAGCCTAGGGTGTCTGTACAATGCCTGACATTCCCAGAGAAAGTCTGTAAATTGATTGTTTTAGAGAAAGGAAAAGCAAAACTTGTGTTTTCCTTCCCAGGGAGTAAGTGCCCTTCACAGTGGTTTTGTCACAACAGAAGTGTCTTTAATGTAAACAGAAGCAGCAACACTTCCAAAGCTGAGAAACAAGTTGGCTGAAGGACTAAAATAAAACCTCCCACCTCTGAGACAGGAGAGCTGCTGACCAAGTCCCAAGACGGGACCATTTCTGTTCTTTGTAGAGACAGCCCAGAGCCTAAGAATCGTAACGTTGTCATGTCCCAGGTCCAAACACCTAATTCATGCAGAGCAGGAGCAAAGCTGTGGCTTTGGACTTCAACCATCACTAGAAACTCTCCTTCAAACCCTCCCACTCCTTTTTTTTCTCACCCCAAGACATAAGGGCTGCTCCAGCAGCCCAGCCGCATCCAGCTCCTTCCCAAAGTCAGGCAGCATCTCCCAAGCCACAAACCATTTATTCCAGTGGCACAGGTATTGCTGTCAGAGAAACTCAGATCATCTTGCTGGAGAACTCAGGGTGTTGTTCCAGGCTGCTTCTCCAACACCTAGATAATGGATTTACACTCTCAGTGTTAAATATTTAAGATACACACAATACTGGGAACACACAGGACAGCCACTTCCATCTCAGATGCAAACCAGCTACTCAAGAGCTTATTCCCAGACAGAGCTGTCCTTTCCTCTTTCAGCTCTCCATGACCTCTTTCTACCTCACTCCAGAAGGGCAGAAGATCACTCTCACTCCGCTTTTATTCACATGAATCCAGGCACTGACTTTATCCTGCAGTTCCAGCTGTAGGAAGGCTTTGAAGCAGGGCTAGGTGAGCTGTAAGACCATTTATAGATGAAAACACCTGGGACGCAAGATGGATTCTCATTCCTTTTTCACAAATATGCTTGCAAGGGATTGATTCCTTTCATCCTTTTTTCCAAAGGGTCCAAAATGTGGAAAGCATTTTGGTGAAATGGTGTGTTGCATGCAGGGTCTGGGAGAAAGCTCCTACCTGGCCTCTGTGTCACAGTAGCAGTCCCAGTCCTGGCACAGGATCACATTATACACAGAACTGTGCAAATTAGAAATACTTTGGTCAGTCTTTTGTTTTTTATATTTAGCAACCCTGAAATCACTACAACTTACTTAAAACAAACCAAAAGCAGTAGAAACGGACAACATCCTCTGAACCTCAAATGAGGAACCAATCCTAACAGAGCCAGAGATGGTGGTCCCTGGGGAACCCCCACATTTCCACAGGGAGACAGGCTAAATACTCAGCAGATAAGAAGTGTAAATACGATAGGAACCACAGAAGTTGTCCATTAAGGATTTTTCTGCCTCAAATCATGCACCGCCCAACACAACCTCATCCTTGCACTTCTGTAGCTTGGATGCTGTGCTGCATTTCCAGTAAATGAAAAAACAGATGCATGCGCTAATTTGAGGCATTAATTGGACTAATACCAAGAATCTCTTCAGTGGCAGGTATCTGCTACAAACTCCCCTGAAGGCTGTTGCCCGAGCTCATCCCCCACCTCCCAGCCTCACTGCTGTCCCTGCAATGCTTCTGTGCCACTTTGGTGCTCAGCGTCCGACACCGAGCACAGAGCTGGCACAGCCTCAGCTTGGGCTCTCCCTCCTCAGCCAGGAGGGAATAGAGAGCAGTTGTGTTCCCCAAGTTGTGGCTCAAGTAGATTTCCTTCCTCCAACTGCAGCATTCCCGCCCCAGCCTTGTCCTCCCCTGCTGCACTCACTGAGATGTTTCAGAGTCCAGAGGGTTACATCTCGCTCCGAGGAGCCTGAGCTGCAGCTTCCCTGTGTCCACGCAATCCAAACTCCAGCCAGCAACTTGCCTAGTAGTTTTGTACCTTCCATCCTCTCAACCTGTAGCACAAGAAAAGCCTTCTTCTGGAGGAGGTCCTCGGCTTGAAGGTTGAAACAAGGTTTGCAGGTAATGTTACTACCACATGTAAACAGCATTCACAAAGCAGGATCCTTCCCTGGGGCAGCCAGCCATCAGCCTGCTCCATGTGGCAGCCCAGCATCTGCTCCAAAGCCACTGACAGATGTGTTTATGGGCTGCTGTTGGAGGCATGATTGCCTTAGGAAAGGCCCTAAGCTCGTCCTGAAGCTTCCTTCCTGTTCTGCTTGCAGTTGGCCTGAAAAAACAGTAGTGCTGGAAAAAAAACCCCACACTGAATTGTTCTAGTGAAAATATTCAGAAGAATAAACCTGTCCAGCATAAGAGCTTTACACAAGTTGTTCAGTTCTCGTTGCAGAGGATGGTGGACAAGGCTCAACTTTAATGACTTTAAAAATGTCATTAAAATAAAAAACCTTTTGCAGGCAAGTAGAGGAGAATGACAAGATTCACTGATCAGGCCAGTGCCCAAACAGGGCACCAAGGCACACATCCCAACAGAAAGACACGGAACAGGCCACTGAAAGGAACTAATAAAATCAAGCAAATATTTGTTTAAAAAACCAGTGATTTTATATATATATATATATGTATATGTGCAGATATGAATCAATGATTTGAGCTGATGGAAGTCTCTAGCAGCTCAACTCCAACAAAACTAATCTCCAGAGCAGGCAATATGCTCAGGGAAGGGACTGTCCTCCCTTCGCTTTACACCTGGAGCAGCAGCTTTCCTGAGCAAGCACAGGAGAGGAAAAACCAGATGAACCCTCAGCTACTGATTGGAGTTTGGTCCAGTGATCGGGACAGAAGCAGCCCTTTGCTAGCCTGTCACTCCTTGCAGAAGAGGACTGGGATTTTGCATGCTCTACTGGAGCAGTCTGGCATGAAAAGCTCCTGAGCCAGTCCCAGCAGCAGCCACTTGATGGCCATCCTGCTCTGCAGGAGAGGGACACCGGGGACAGAGCAGGGACCTGCCAGGGACCCCCGAGCTGACCAGCCGGGAGCTGACCAGCCGGTCCCCCGACACCCTCGAGCAGCTGCCCCACGGTGCTGTCCCTCACCTGGGTCTTACGAACGAGAGGATTTGAAATCCCTTAAAAAATGACTGGGAAGGGTATGGGCAAAAGTCACAAGTAATATTAAGCAACAAAGCACAAGTTCGTTGGCAAGATTCAC
>VYZQ01067653.1:0-29292 GCA_013400655.1 Mystacornis crossleyi | reverse complement strand
CAGAGTCCAATCAGGAGCAGCGCCTTTTTAAGAAACTCAAAGAAGAGGAAGCTAAATCGAGTCATCTTTCCAGAGAAGTAGATGCACTAAAAGAGAAAGTTCATGAATACGTGGCAGCAGAAGACCTAATCTGTCACCTGCGAGGTGATCACACAGTCTTACAGAAGAAACTCCTCCAGCAAGAAAACAAAAACAGGGAGTTAGCAAGAGAAATGGAAAGCCTCACCAAAGAACTAGAGAGGTACAGATCCTTCAGCAAGAACATCAGGCCCGGTCTCAATGGAAAGAAAATTTCAGATGTGCAAGTTTTTTCTAAAGAAATCCAAACAGATCCAGCAGACAATGAACCACCCGATTACAAAACCCTCATGCCTTTAGAGCGAACAGTCATAAATGGGCAGCTCTATGAAGACAGTGATAACGAGGAGGAACAAACAGTGTCTTTCAAAAGCAACTCATCCACTGCAAACGCCCCAAACAAAAAATTATGGATCCCTTGGATGAAGTCCAAAGACAGCCATCTGCAAAATGGAAAGATACACACAAAGCAAAATGGAAGCTGTGCACAGACTGGAGATCTAGTGCTAAGCCATACACCTGGCCAACCCCTTCACATAAAAGTAACTCCAGACCATGGACAGAACACAGCAACCCTTGAAATAACCAGTCCCACCACTGAAAGCTCTCACTCCTACACCAGCACAGCAGTTATACCCAACTGTGGCACTCCAAAGCAAAGAATAACCATTATTCAAAATGCCTCCTTAACACCTGTAAAATCAAAAACAGGAGAAGGTTACGTGACCCCAGAGCATGTAATTTCTCCTATTACTATGACTACTTTTGCAAGATCTCAAACTCCTGAATCATGTGGTTCTTTAACTCCTGAAAGAACAATGTCCCCTTTGGCTTTACCTGGTTCAAGTTCTCAGGAACAAACTCTCTCCTCGGAGCCTTTGGAAATGGGAGCCAAGCATGCTGTTTTTAGAGTATCCCCAGACAGGCAGTCATCATGGCAGTTTCAGAGATCTAACAGTACAGGATCAAGTGTAATAACTACTGAGGATAACAAAATCCACATTCATTTAGGAAGTCCTTACGTGCAAGCTCTCACCAATTCCAAGCCCATCAGCCCTTGCAATGCAGTGCAAGACAGCAGAACTCCAGCACTAGCTAATGGCCTACCCACTAAGGCCACCAATAAAATCACCAGCAGTATTACTATCACACCAACAGCCACTCCTCTTCCACGGCAATCACAAATTACAGTAAGTAATGTCTATAACTGACCCTCATCCATGCTGACACCCTTACCAGCAACCCATCCTGTTTTTCATCCCAGCAAGAATTATTTGGAACAGCCTCTTTACTTTGGGAAGGATCTGTGCATGAACTATACAACAGCATATGGAACTAACGTTAAGTTTTGCCTGCTTAGTGTTATCAGTGTGCACTTACTGTATATCTTCTCATTGAAATACAGTTATGTAAAATATTTAGTCTTGCACTTGTATAAATGCATCTTTATGTACTGCCATTTTCAGAATAACTCACATTACTTTTGACTGCAACTTGCCTTGGTAAAATATTTTAACATTACAAAAAAAACAGTAAATAATTGATTATTTTCATCATTGCTTGCAGAATATTTTTTGTTTGTTATGTGTGGTTTGGATTTTTCTGCATGTATGGTAGAATTTGAATTAAGCCATAATATTGCCTGCTAACTTCAGATAAGACTTGATTCATTATCTTCCCTGCTATTTTCCAATTCCTTCTAGCCTTCTCATTTCAGGTAATTATCAGTACATCACACACAAACACACAAAATATTATGTATTGTATAACAGTGTTTGGTTAAAACTCTTTTTAAACCTTCCTGCAAACTTTGCTTGTAAGCGAATCGAGTTCAGAAGCTTCTATCACAAAGTAATTGTCCCCAAACAAGGTTTTTTTTCCAATACAACAGAAAAACTGCAATCATTTAGGTATGCTGTAAAACAATAAACAACAACATTTATATTTCTAAACAATAATTCAGGAGAACAGGTTTACATACAATATTCAAATTTTGTCTAAGCTCCTAGCCAGTTTGACAAACAGTATACATCACACAGGTACACTGAAGAAGAAACAAGATTACCAAACATGTAATCCCTTCATGTTTTTCACTTCATAGACAGAGAAAGCTTGGCAGCAGCATTGGGAAGCATTACTAGAACAAGTCTCCAAACATGCGGGCCTCTGAGGCTGGGATAAACAGGAGTGCCATACAGAATGGACAAAGCAGGTTAAGGTATTTCAGTGACAATTACAGTGTTTGTGCCTAGGAAAAGGACAGAAATGTAACCAATTCTGTCATTTACACATGTGCCAAGTAGTCCATTTTAATTTCCCAGAAAACATTGCTAGTGGTAGAGCAGCTTCACATACAATGTAAATCAGTCCAGAAGATCTGGAATGCACTTTCAAACTTCTTTTTCACAAAAGCTGTACACTCCAAATCTAAATTGTAACAATTGTTCTCATTCTAAAAAGTTAAAGGCCCATAAATTTGTGAAGGGTATTATTTAAAAAAAACAAATTAAAAACTGCAACCTCCTTATCAACAAGGAAGTGTGCAAGTAAGCAGAAAGTCCCTATCCACTAAACCCTTATCTTTATTCTGCCTATATTCCCTAGAGAAAAAAAATACTTCGGTATTTCTGCGGTATAACTTAGCAACGGATTGAGCAAAGAACTTTGGCCCATGATCTCACATAACAAAGGGACTTCTATCATTTTAAGTCTTTTTGATTGACAGGAAACTAAATGTTTATAACTGTAGATAATAACTGCTTTTAGAATAGTTTCTACTGAAAAGCAAAGTCCACCACCCATATACACTTTTTGTCAGTAAACAATGGGAAGAAAAAGAAATTAAATTATATAAGATATGTGATAGAAATGGATATTAACGTATGCATTACAGTTGGGCAATGGTAATTTCAAAAAGAGAAGTTTTCTGTGGACCTGCACAACCCCAGCTTATATAACCTGAAGTTACTAGGCTTCATAAAAGATCCTTCTTCCTGGTTTTGTGTCACTCAATCTCCATGGCTGCACAAGTGAGCTCTGACTAAGACCTGGGTCAGAAGGAGTACACCAGTCTTAGTCTGCAAAGCAAGCTTTGACTCACACTAACTTCAGCAAAAGTTACTGATGAAGACAGCAGCCAGCACTCAGGGAAAACAAGATTCTAAAAATTTTAGAGTGTGCTAATTATTTGAACAAGTTACCTAATTACATTCAGGTTGCACATTCTTAACTGCAGGGCTCAGTCAAAACCACAAATCAGTACATTCAAAATACATTCTCTGCACTTCTGTTCTTTGGGACACTGCATATCCTGCTGAGCCATACTTAAGATCTCTGCAGGAACACATTACAAGCATGGCACTGTAAAACCGTGTCTGAAGTACCCACTGGCCAGCATACTAACAGACACCAAATTCTCCAAAAATTAAAGGATTAACACTTGTCCTCCAGAGGCAATAATATTTTCTTCAGTTAGACTGAAAAAGCTTGTAGAAAAAAAAAATTCAGATCGACCTTCCAAAATACACAGAAATGTGTTGACCATTAACCACCTGGCCATCTATTACAATATCTTGTAAAAGAAAAGCACAAATGAGGACATAGCAATAATCACACACAGTCCTTTGGACAATTACCAAGCTATTATGAATAAGGACGTTCAGTCTGTAAAGCTAAGATTTGAATACAAAACCTAGATGAGAGTTCACACCATTTATAAGTATAATCCCAGTTTTAAACTCAATGATTTACCAGTAACTGTCTAATTAACAAAAGACAAAGGAAGCAGCCACTCATGACCATTAACTCCTAAGTGAGAAGCATCAGCACTGCCTGGAAATGAAATTGCTACATTTCCAAAAACCACACTTTGATTACGGGATTCTTACATTCCCCTATTGATGAAACAACCTCTGTGTAGATTTAACTGACTTCACAGCAAAATTTTTGTCAGTCGTTCCAACAGAAAAAAAATCAATTTTTTTTTGCCTGAAAATAAGGTTTGCACAATGAAACAGGCTCGTTCTGTTTGAATTCCCAAGATCAGTTTCAAAGCAGAGAAAATAAACACCTGGATGTATTTGCTGAGAGCTGAAACCTAATTGTTTAAACAGAAAGAAGTTAGCTGTAATTTTATCATAAAATAGCAAATAGAAAGCATAGCTTAAGGAATCAAATTATCGATTTACAAATTAACCTTGAGTTGTACAGATCACCACTCCATATTTCAGAGTATTTCCACTTTGCTGAGTGGTAACATTCACCTACTTCCATGGCAGACAGTGAGAAAACAGCAGGGCAAGGAGAAATTTAAATAACTTACCTGCACATTGATTCAAGCACTCTGAACAAAAAAATCAAGCATAATCATATTAAAATTCAGCAAGTAAGGCAGCTTTTCTAGGAATTTCAACTACTCAGTAAGTGGTAAGTATTGCTGTTAATTTGGAGGCTGAGACACTTTTGCTTTCAGCAGTTGCTCAAAAGCCTAAAGTCTGACAGGTATGTAATGATTCATTTAAATGTTACGGGGAAATAAGGTCACATAGTAAGAAGCATATATCAGAGGGATTAAACTGTGAAAGAGAGCATAAAAACAGTTTTCAGCAGATCATAATACCAATCCTTCTCTTTTCCCAATCTCTTGGCAAGTGTCTCCTCTAAGGTTTACAAATCTACCCTTTCCCCTTTATGTTTAGTTCCCAGCAAAAGAAAGAGAGAATTAACTGATTAAAAAATGACAGCAGTTACCATCCCACTTTCCTGCATCTTTTTGGGTTTATTTCAGTGAATGACCAAATGGACACAAGCAAGGGCAGCACAAACACTTTGGTGCTCAGCATTTTTAAGCCATTCTTTTTACGTGATTCAATATCTCAGAAGAAATACTTGCAATTTTTGTCCTTACAGGGAGGATGGATGAGGGGAGGGAGGGAAAAGGAGGAAAACCAAAAAGAGGAGAGTACGAAGTGATAATGGTAATCTGAGACCAAAGTGCCCATCCATCAACTATAAGGTAGTATTTCAAGTTATTTAAAGACCTTCTGCAAGTCACTAATTAAGAAATAGAACTGACAAAAATTACAGGAGCAGACTGCTAATCTTCCTGATCCAAAGCAGTGTAGCCAATACAGTGTCTGGGGACAGAATATAAGGCTGTAATAAGAAAAAGGCCTGTATGTAATTGCATTTCATGCAAGGCTTAGGAAGGCGTGCTCTCCACACTAAGGAAAAAATAATCGGAAACAGAATTGTACAGCTCTATTTTCTGAATAGGATTCAGTGGATGCTGCAGGGTGAGATGATGGAAATGGAGTAACCATCTGCAGGATGACTTTGTCCCTAGGAAACAGATATTGAGACAGGCAAAACAAAAACTGACAACTGCCTAATCTCCAGGCTTAAGCAAAGACTACCAAAACATTATGTTACCAAGAGACAGAAGAGAAAAAGATCTTATGGTTCAAATACAGCACAAGTGGGTGTATAAAAATGCTTTAAAATTAACACCAAGTACTGCAAGTGGGAAATTGCTCAAAAAATAGACAAATCATAAAAATTTAAGCAGCATGAAGTGTTTTCACAGGTCTCCAGCCAGTGGCCCCAAGATGAAGCTGAATTCTCTCTGTGCTGTAGCTGGTACATTAGCCAGAGACCCACCATACTGTGGGCACCCAGAAAGCTTCAAATATCAGTTGCCATCCGAGTACGATTCTCTTCTGACCACAAAGCAAAGTATTCTTGAGAAACACTTTTTGAGCAAAAGTGGAAAGACGTCTTTTAATCAGTTTGCCATGCAGTGGTCTGACATCACAGGGTCTTCAAACAGGGATGGGCCAGAGAAGCTCCCTCCCCTACCACAACCCAAATTACAAAATATTGCCCTTTCAGTTGTGCTGTCACCACTGTTCCAAAGGTAGCACTGTGAACCAGGTCAAGAAACTAACCTGAATTTTAAAAAAACAAGGAAAACCACAAACAAAAAGCCATACTCACAAATCAGTCATTTAAAAAAACCAAACAAACCACCTCAACAAAACAGGATCCATTTCACAGCACAGCTTTATAAAAGAGCTACACCAGCATGACTGAATAGACAAGCAAAAAGGAAAAAGGAGCATTTTATAGTGCAATCACTGCCAAAGTCCTGGTCCCATCACCTTTGATGCTATCACTATTGTCTGAAGAGATACAATCTAGCATGCAAATACATCACAAAGCACTTCAAATATACAACAAGCATTCATCAGTCCCATTAACATAATTCTGGATCTCTCTTGGGAGAGAAGTTAATTGACTTGTGCAAAAGCTGAGCAAGGCAGCTTCGAACGTGATTAGTATTGTTATTTTCTTATTCTTGATTGTCTCATGCTCAAGCCACTATAGGTCATGTCTTATCCTGAAGAAACATTAGTCTTAGCTGGATAAAAGGTAGAGAGTCTTTTATTTTAATTATCATTTTATATATACTAGGGGAAAAAAAGTCTTGAAAATAGGACTCTGATCAACACACCTTTTAATGTGGCCTTCCAAGAGGAAAACAGCCTGCTCACAGACAGAAAAAAGCCATGATGGTAAAAGCTAGAGGGTCTTTCTCCTTCTCCATGCAGAACCTCTGTAAACCTTTCCACCGTATAAAGTGACTAACATGGGGAAAACCTACTCAAAGCTTTTGAACAGACAACATTGACAATGAAGACATTTTCACTGGGTATAAGTGCAGTTTCAAACACCTTTAAAACCTGCCATAGAAATACCCAAACACAAACACCCCTACCTGCCCGCAGTCTGTACAGAGTGATACCCCCCTGCCAAGAATCCAACCCAGCAAACGGCAGTGCAGCGTTAAAGCAGCTGCGCTGCTGGCCTGCCCCAGGCTGTGTTCGCTCCAGCAGCACTGACACTTCAGCGCCTGCAGGAACACCTGAGTGCCGGCACTCCCCTCTGCGGGACACAACTGCTACTGCAGCGTGCGGAGCGCTCCGAAAAGGCCGCACACTTCTGTTCCTGGGCCCCCCCAAGTGCCCTCACAAGGTGCCTGAGACCCCTTCGACTTCTAAGGGGCAAAGGGAAGATTAACAGCAAACAATTGTTCAGTCCAGCTGCGTGGTGATGCTGATCAACCAGCCCCAGGTAACCTCGGCCTACGGGAGTTAATCCACAACGTAACCTTACCCTTCCCTGCATCTTGTCAATTATCTACTAGAAATGAGTCTTAAGTTATCCAAAGTTTAAAATGTTATCATCACACTTCCCAGCGAAGATATGTCCCAAGAAAAGTAAGGCACATAACAGAATTTTAGAAACTGTAAATACAACTTCTGCCTCCAACCCTTCTTTTCCCCACCACCAGACAATAGATTTAAACTTGGCATCCAGGAAATAAGACTACAGTGACACATTTAAGTACATTAGTGCAAATTGTGTCACATACATGGAAATAATTTCTAGTATAATACAGATTTTTTTGTCAAATATGCCATACTATTGAAATCGAGAGGGCTGTAATGGAGCAAATACCAGCAGAAGAGTAGAAGACACAGAAAATAGAGCTTAAAAAGGATCCCAGGACATTTTTGAGCCTATTCCCTCACTATAACTTGACTTAAAACCTTCCAAACAAAAACCTAGTTCATACAGTTCTAAAAATCTTCTGCAATGACAACTTCACAGTTACCCAGGAATCTGTACCAGGGATGAAATACCCTTGTCATTAAGAATCTTACTTATTTCAAAACTAAATTTATGTTGCTGAAATTGTACTCCAGTATTCTCTTTCCTATCCCCCCACTGGGCTTTGAAGGTTATTTTTTCTGCAACACATATTAGAAGACAATTATTACATCTCTTCTCCGTTTTGTTTTCTCCAGATTAAACAAACTCAATTGCTCTTCCACCTAATGGCTCAAGTACTACGACTCTACAGATGACTGAAGAGTCATTTTCCCTCTGCCGAGCTGTTTATAGCGGCGTGACAAAGCAGTGAGCCAAGCCAGGCACCAGCCTGGCTTAGGTCTCACCAGTGTCAGTACGAGTAAGGATTACACTGCTCCTGCTCACACATCTCAGTATAGTCACACACAGAGGTGTGTTGTAAAAAAGGGAGTTCGGAGCAACCGAGACTTCTTCCTTTGGATTCCTAGAAAAAAAATGCCAGGACCTAGTGAAAGAAAAGAAAAGGAAGTATCTGAATGCTCAGTGCAGTTGAGGATGCCTAACCAGAAATTTCAGCCAAAGCTGTCTGGCTTGGAGACCAAAGGGGATATTCAAGTTTATCACTTAATCGTAACTCGTTCTCACTTGCAGACCTGGCTTTCATTCTGACTGCATTCAATCATCCAGGAACAAACTGAAGCCTGGCAGAGGCACGCTTACGCACATAGGGACGTGGACTTCTGTGTAAAGATCTTCAGCACCATCCCCTGGCCACTTTCACTAAAGCTGAAAATGATACTCTGTTACTCAAATTTCTTAAACTAAAAATTTAAGCAGTGAGAAAGAACCTTATCTAAAGTTATTTCTCCTAGATCATGTGCTACAATGATGTAGAAAGACAAATAAGAAAACTTACAGCACAAGTACTCCATGCTCCCCCCTATTTAAATGAATAAAGTTAAAACAGGAAGCAAAGCACACATCATGCTTTCAGAAGGAGAAAGAAAGGATTAGGACCAAAAGCAGAACTACTTCAGCAGCACAGAAACAGAAATATTTCCCTCCTTGACACACACTTGCCTTAGCCCACTCCCCAGATAGCAAGCATTGCATTGTGTTAAAAGCTGGCCCGTAGAAATAACCCATCTCTGCCCCCATGGGGGAGAAAAAAGGTGGCTACGTGTCATTGGTATCGCTGTTCCCGGGCAGAGCGGAGCGGAGAGAGAGAGATGCAGACCACAGGAGTTTCAGGAGCAAAAGTCTTTTATTTCATTATTTAACAGGTCTTTTATAGGATAGTTTCTCATAGTTAAATTGGTCCGTTTTCTAACCCCCCCCCCTCACGGGGATTGGTCAAGCTATGTACAAAATATTTTTCTCTATTAAGCCATAAACAAGTTGCAGGCGTTCATGGTTTACAAAAACAGTTAGATATTTTCCGTGAGAGAGAGAATTCTCACACGGGACAGAAGAAAGTATGAAAATCCTTGCTTAGCAGCCTTTTTAGCATCCACAGGTATGAAATACATATCCTGATTTTTCAGAGCATGCTTTCTCTGTTGTCTTCCTGAAATTAGAAGGGCCATTTTCACACTGATGTGTGAGAATCTCAGTTGTCACGTGTGCCAGTGTTTGTTCCCATCCCTGAAGTACGTGCTGTCATTCACTAGAAGACAACAAATGTAGGCCCTGTGTAGAGTTCTCACTCTAACACCCTTTCTTCTGCCACTTCCTATCACAGGCAATTGATGTCTGCTTCAGAAGTTAATTTAAAAATGAAGTTAAAATGCAGCTTTTTTGATTCTTAGATCATTGCTTGCCTTGAAAATTAGCTTTAATTGTTTATTTCTCCAACTAAGCACTACAGACAAAAACTGCTATTTTCCAAGCCTAATGCCTTGAACCAATATGGTGCTGTTCTACTTACAGACAGATGTACCACATAATCTTCTAATTTAAAATATGTGGCCAGTTTACTGTTTTTGGGGTTAGTTGTCACTACTGTTGCAGTAATTATTTGTTGATGCTTACTTAGAGATATCAGGTAAAGGAAAACTGCATAACTACCCAGATAGGTCATTTCTGGGCAACATTTTGTTTCTGAGGGTGTTTCAAGAGCATTTATGGGAACTCACAAGGGATCTCCAGAACATGAAAGGCAGCTCAGCTTGCTTTTTGAAGAATAAACATTTTTTTTTCTCTTCTCTGACTTGGAAAGAAAGCAGATATAAAAAGTGGCCTACAGATGGGAACTCAAAGAGACATAATTAAACAGCAATGATGAACACAGAGCCAGCAAATTCAGAATAAAAATGAGAATTCAAAAAAGAACGAGGGAGACTAAAAACATTCATCTTGAAGGAGAAAATGAACTGGTAGAAAGGAAGCATACACTTGAAGAGAATTGAAGTAAGTCATGGTATGCACACGGATTTCCCATACTTACTTAAAAATCAAATTGAAAAGGCCCACCAAAATCTATATAAGGGGTTTTCAGTCATTCAGGTCTGTCAAAAAAACAAACCAGACGTCCCAAGCCTGTATAGTCAATATATCTGCTTACATGCCTCTACACTAAGCACTAGGGAAGGACCTAGGAGTATTACACAAAGATTTTCAGTACATGTACAACTAAAACAATGCAGAATTTTATACATGGTTACTTCCAAGTGCTTTGCAGACAATTCCCACGTAATGCCATTCCTTCTTTATGGGTACATCTTACAGCAGCTTAAGCACTGATCCAGTCAACTGACCCAAAATGTTCTGTTTACAACTCTTACCTGAGATTCATAATTTGTCAAGCACAAGTTTTAGAAAATAAACGAAGTTTAGTCCTTGATCTAGCTACGCATGTAATTGAATTCACAAAGTGTCAATAAGTGTTTTCTGTAAATTTGAGTTATTCAGTCTTTCTAGAATTTATATCAGGAATGGTGAAAAACACCAATTTTTAAGTGCTGTATGAGGAGGAAGAGAACTAGATGGGCAGCTCGTGAAATCCTTGCCTTCATCAAAAGTTGGATTGGTACAATCACTGAAGAGAAAGTTCAGTTGTCCTGGCAGAGAAACTTAGCACTGGTATAGTTTATCTGCAGGTAAAAAAAGCCCCATAATACAGCTGTTATCCTTAAGTTTGAGCCTATGCCAGGAGTTAGGGCAATTCAGTTATCGTGGCTGGAATCAAACACGACACAAGCAAAAGAGAGCAGTGCAAACTCTGTAAGCAGATCCAACCTTCACAAGTCCACCAGTTATAATGCAGCTCTAGGCACTAAATGATAATAATGCAGATGTATTCAACGCTGTCATTCGGAACTGCAAAATACAGCATCATTTTGAATCACCAAACCAAATTGGCTTGAAATGAAATCTGATGGTTCAGAAGGCCATATTTTCAGTGGTGCTTTTAATGAGCTAGAAACTGGTGCAAACTATAGGCCAGAGCACAGGGGTATTTCAACACCTAACTTTTCACTGATTCAATAAAACCTTGGAGCTTGAATACCAGTCAGATGCAGAAAACCTGTAAAAATCTGGGCCTACGAATACTTCCTGAAGTACTAACACGGCTGCTCAATCAACTCCAGACAATACTCCAACCACTTCGTAACCTAAGGAAGCTCTGAACTGGAACACTTCTCAGAAAAACCCCAAACCAAACAACCAAACATAACTCTTAGAGATACAATCTCACTTCAGCACGCAAGACTTTACAGAAATATTTTTAACTACTCACCTCAATATACTTAGCAAATGATGGCTAATCTAATTCTTTTTATAGCTGGGAAACAGACACGTTTTCTATCATCTCTGCAATTACATCAGACAGTAGCACTGCCAGTAATAGCCCACCCAAACATTTTATTCTCAATAATAATTAATTAAAGTTTTAAAAAATAAAATAGTCTAATAATTCTGAATGTCTCATCTACCAGGCCATACCACATGGTCAGAGGCAAACTCTTCCAACTCATTACTCATGGAAAGCCATACAGCAGTAACACAATTATCCTCTCCAACATCAATTCCTTTCTTAACACAGTGTCTTTAGTAAATGAAGCAAAATGCTTTTTGATTTGGGGGAAAAGGGGGAGGTTCTTTTTTTTCCCTTTCCCACTAACACTAGGAAAACCAGACTACCATGAAAATGCATGTTAATTTTGTTTATTCAGCATTTAACGAAGAACTTCAGTCAAGTTTAAGTGAAAATACTGGGGTGCAGTGCAAAAGGAAAACTTTGCTGCCATCTAGAGGTAAAATCTTGAAGGGAACACAGGGAAAGAAAAACGCATCTCCTTTTTCTTTACTCACTTTCAAAGCCAAACTCTTGCCTTTCTCAAAGCTTTAAAAAAAAATTAAAAAGCACTACAAATCGAAACATGATGATTTTAAAAATTAAAACACGAAGGAAGTTTTAGACACTCAGACTATTTGGTAGTGACCAGGCACACAGAGTAGAAAACCCAGCCTCTGGCAGCCTGCAAATTCCAGCTATCCACAGCTGGAATCTCACATCTTTGTGTTTAGCAGGCCTTGATAGATGCTCTGAATCAGTATAAATTCTCTCCAAACCAAGTTATATCATCACCTCAAAAACTGTCTGTCCTAATGAGTTTCATAGCTCACTGACAAGGGAAAACACTTTTCACATACCTTCAATCCACGTCCACTGGATGCCCTCTCAGGCATGCTAGAGAACTGCCCTATTCACCATAATGCTACACTTTCTGTTGTTTATTTTTCTGACCACAATCTATTTTCCAATCTTGAACAGCTTTAGTGTATGTTATTAATCTTTGCTCAGAAGACATTTCATAATTGATAGTCTTTGCCACCTTTTCTGCATTTTGACATACCCTTTACTGAGCTGTTTGGACAAAACCCTGCAAAATATTCACAGTGTAGGTATGGTTTGGATTCACACGCTAAAAAATGACGGGATTTTTCTTCTATTCTGCACCTAGCAATTCCTAACCTGTCTGTTACCTTTTTTGACAACTGCCAGTTGCTGAGCAATGAGGACAATTTACAGGGATTTCAAGATCTGTGTTTTGAGTGACAATAAATGACATTACTGTACGTGAACTAGTTTTCCCTACATATATTATCTGTCAATTGTTAACACTGAATTGACACGCATTTTTACTCGGTAACATAAATTACTGTCAGCTCTTGCTTCTAATACTCTCCCTGTTATACCATATGCAAGTATTATCATTTCAGTACAGTCTTCCTATGCAGTTTATGAATATGTTGAGTATCAGAGGTGTCTGTGAGGTTCAGATGCTATCTCCACTATACTATTAAAAACCAGCTCACTGCTCTGCTACCTATCCACTTGCCATTTATTAACCTTGAGAATTTTCCTTGTTTTTCCAGTGTCCACACAAAATCTGATCGCATGAGATTCTTTTGTTAGAGACCACTATCAAGTTTTTTTTTTTAAATCACAATATAACATGGTCACATCTATACCAGTAAGTTAAAAACTTACCTAGGTCTTTCCCTCCCACATGGCTCTCATCATTAAACAAACCACATTGTTCTGGGAGATCATTACTATTTTATCTCTTTGTTATCACACTTCAATTAAGCCCAGGTTGATTTTTTTTCCTTACTCATGTAAGCACACCTGTGACATGCAAACTTTCCCCAAATTCCTCCACACTGAGCACATGCAATGATCTGATGTTGGCTCAGCTTTATTCTATTGAAAACCCCTGTCATACACAATTATCTAGAGGTAAATGGCAAGCTTTTGATTTGTGATTATTTTTATTTTTTTAATCAGCCCAGACAGACTATTATAGCCACTAGAAAGTTTACTCAAAACCCATTTAGATTTATCGCATTCTTATTCATAAGTCACCAGAATTCCAACACTGTCCTCATTTGAACACCATTTCCATTTTATGTTTTTTAAAAAAATTAAGTGAAGTTCTTTTACCCTTAGCTTGACTGAAACAGGCATGTATAAATGCTTGTGATGCAAAAAGGTTTTCTGATGAGTAGTGGATGTTTAATCCTGGTTTCAGATAATGGTACCTTTCAAACAAGCTTCTTGCCTTTATAGTTCTTCCCCCCTTTTCAGTGCACATAATAACTTTTCTCTGGTATATTTACTTTTTTTGCAATTAAATATTACTATGATGCATTCTAGAGGGAGAGTTGTCTCACAAATACATTAATTTTGTGTACACTGGTCACTGTCAAAGAATGGTCTCTCACAGTAAAGTATGAGCTGGGTATCGCCTGCTACTCAAGACTGAATCAAGATTTGCTTCTGCATATGGAAGTTCTCTGATTATTCACTCAGAGAACCCACACAGTTCAAGACTTTGCACTGCCTCACTCAGCTTCTAGGACTGATACTTAGTCAGCTGACAGACAGGAAACCCCCTCTTATTTATACTCCGAGTTTCAATCCATTGAGATTCTTTGATATTCACCAATCAAGTAGGTAAGTTAAATACAAAGCTTCTGTCTCATTACCAACGAGATAAAGGAAGTTCAGACAAACAGTTCTAACAGCAGTGCATTCAGATTTACAAAGTGGAAAAGGCGCTAACACGCTAAAAACACCATTTGTTTCTCCTCCCTAATGCATGATTTATTTTCTCGGTTTATTTCCAGATTACCAATACGTTCCGTCGTTCAATTCCAACTCGGATCCCCAAACCAAAGCCTGCAAGCACAACCAAAGCACCTGTCAAAATTCCTGCTGGACATCTCACCAAACCACTCCAGGACAGCCCTTCTGGAAAGATACGCATTGTAAGGACTGTGTCTAAAGCCTGCCTTCAAGGTGGCGGGAGAAGGTAAATAATTTTCTGTGATCTATGACATTAAAATGGGTTTAAGCAATCTGAATCTCAGCAGCAGTTGTTTCCACTGGGGTAAGATCAGAAACCATCCACATGGTCAGGACATCAACAGGCACCAAACACAGGACATCAGGAGACAGACAAATTCTTAGGAGCCAAAGTTAAGTGCATGTCTGCAGGCACCAGGCTCTGCCCCTTCTTTTTCTGGTGCAATTCCAGGTTTTGGCACTCACAGTACAGGAGCACAAGACACAAATAGGTTTCTACTATAAATTCAGTTTTGACATGTTCCACACATAACAATAGTAAGGTTGTCTCAATAGATTTATAAAAACGTGGCCAATCACGTGAAGAGGGGCTGCAGAAGGTGTTGTGTTTTCAAAGCTGGTCTAGCCAAGAAGTGCCTCAGTATGGATATCCTAAGTTCAACATTAAAGGCGGAATGAAGAGAGGCATGGAGAAATCTGCTCTTCTACAAGTAATTGAACTTAGAGAAATGCAGAGCTCCTTGCTGCGCCAAACATCACTTTAAAAGCATGATGTGAAGATAAGCAACTCCCTCCTCGAGGAGTTAACTAGTGTGATTATCTCCGATTCATGCAGATGTTATATTAGGAAAACAGATGTGAGAATTAAGATGGATATTGTCTGCGTCTGCTATATCAACTTTCATCATTTGCACTACAGTATTTAGACTTCAGTTCACTTAAACAGTATTTTAGAACTGATCAAAATTAGTATCAAGCTTAACAGTGAGTTGTGACTTACACAGAAGTGCAGTTTTATTCTTGTATTCCTCCACAGTTTTGCCCTTCAACTGCTCACATTTATTTAAAACATGTAACCGGATTCATTGCTCCTAGTGAAGGTGGGTTTTTTTTAATCTGAAATCTTTGCACCAGAAGTTCTAGTTCAACATGAGAGAATTTGCCTTTTTGCTTTTCTTAAAGCATAACTTCTTTAAAAGACTTAAAATTCAAGGTTTCCCTCCAGCCAACATACACACAAAAATACCTCAAACAAAAAATACAAACAAAAGCATTAGAAGAGACTCCATGCTTGTTGTTTCCAATTTTCTGAAAAATAGCAATTGTTGCTCTGCAAGACAATTTCTCACTGTTCTATAAAATGTTAAGAAAGACTAACAAAATACTACTCTTACTGCAAGGAACGCCCCCCCAAGAATCCTGTAATACTAACTAACACAAGTTACTATTTTAAAATATAAAAACTAATTTACTTCTCTGGTATTAATGTCTCCCTCATTCTTCTTCCCCTAACAGAGTGCATTCCAACAGTCTAAATGGCTCAACTGATAATATGTGGCAAAAGTCCTTACACATAGGTGTTTCTTTAAGAACTGCCAAATCCTAATTCCTAACTAAAGCAAAAACTGGTGGTGATCACAGTGCCACAGCCAGAACTGCAATCCTTTTGCTGAAGCGAGGAGAGATTCTGATGCATTCAGTTACCCGATTTTCCCTTTTATTTCACAGCTGAAAGTTTAACCTAACCAGTGAGACAGTACAACACATTAGTACTGCTGTGGGACTGTTTTTGCAAACCCACAAGAAACCGATGCCTTCCTCAACAGCTTCACAAGAAATTCTCAAAAAAAGTTTTACAAGATCAGTCTACTGAAAAATTATTTCAGCTGTGTCCTACAAGACACACCTGTGTTCATATGCAGACATTAAAGAATGACTTTTCCATAGTAAAAAGGAAAGGCTTCCAGTTTTATTCAATAAATCTGCAGCTGTCAAATTCTGAGAGTCCTTATCATGTATGCTCAGATCCAAATACAGCTCACAGAAGCAATCATTGCAACTCACAAAATGAACGTACACGGATGTGAAGAAACACAGATTTGAAAAAGCAGCTGTCCACTTAGCATGCTTATCAGACAGACCTTCAAATACTGACCAAGTTCCATCACAAGGGACAGCAACTCATTGATGAGCCAAAAAAAAGGCTACAAACCTCTTCATAGAGAGTCCACCAACAGATCTCAGCTCTGATCTACCAACAGGGCTCCCTCGCACTGAATGCGCTACAGTGAAAATCTGCCTCTCAACAGCTGCAAATCACACATCACAGATCGATGTTAACTGGCACCCTTCAGTATGCGCAGAGAAAAGAGAACCTCTGGCAAAAGAAATCAATTCCTGCAACAGCATCCTTTGCCTTAGAGCCCACAAAGGACCCCATAAGCACTGCCAAATCATCCTCCGTGGTCCCGTATTATGCTTCTCATCTATTTGTGCTGCTGACATACAAGAGTTTTGCTCCTGTCTTGCAATGACACAATCAATTCCTACCTACGAGGGGCATGGCCCACACAGACTCCTACTTAAGGATCTGGAACTGACAAATGGGGATACTACACTCCTACGGGATTAAGGGCAGTACAGAAAGCCTGGAGAATGAAAGATGAGGAGCGGTAACACAAAAGGAGGAAACTGGAAGAACTTCTGTAAAATAGAAGTCCATCCCTCTCCCTCAAACTGACTGGGAGATGTGGCAGGCTGGCTACAGGCAAGATCCAGACATTTACAGTGCTGTGAGAATTGATCTTTTCTGTTCACGGAGAGAAGAGGAAAAAGTTGGTGTCCTTCACCAGTACGAAATAAACTCCTCCGAATTCCTTATCCTTTCCCTTGTAATTCTGAATGCAATATAAAAATCACATGAAAGACTGGACAAAGTTGTGACACGATCTGGAATAAAGGGAGGTAAGGAAGTCCTGCAGTTGCATGACGTGGGACATGTGTAACATTAAACTACGCTGCTAAATAGAGAACAATCCCTAACCACTCCCTCCACAATCTCATCTCAAAACTCAGAGGTTTGCTGAAGACGTTATTGGGCAAGATTCTTTAGTTTTTGTCATGTGACAAGGTAAAAAGATGGGTAAGCCCTTTAGCATTTTTCCTTGGATTTTTTTGGCTTTTTTTACACTTGTAAATCACTTGCAGCAGGGTAAACATTCATGTCTCAAGGTGAGAGTAACTACCTTTAATCTTTTATCTGGACTCTAAAATAATGACTCCCAATGACGTGGCCAAAAGCAAATTTGGAATTCCTTATATATCCATACACTAGAATATATATTTATACATATTTTGTGTTTTCATACTCTTTAGGTGGAGGGTATGAAAGATGTTCATACTCATTTTAAAAGTAGCCTTTAAAAGTTGCTCAAATCTATAACACTTCTGAGAGCGGAGTTATGATGAATATTCTGTAGGTCAGAACTTGTTCTAGGGTTAATTTTAGAGGATCTGGCAAAAGATCAGTATTTTAAAAGTACATTTTGAATTCTGCTTTGCACCTACATTTATAGCAGAGATGCTATTTTTAAATAGGTCAGCAAATGAGGTTGGATAGTATTTTTTTTAACATAACTTGATGTTTCACAGAAATAAAATTGACCAAGTTTGTCAAAGGTGCTCACTAATGTGCAATTATTTTCTTGTATTGCTGCCTACATCATACATTGTGAACCCTGATTTCCTCTTTTATGTCGACTGATTTTAAAGCATTTTACAGTATGCATAAGATGCTGTACAAATTAACCTTTGATTTTACCTGTTTTACGTGAAAAATAGCTACACAAAATAAAAGTAACAGATGTTTTATGTTTACTGATAGCTTGTGTCAACTTCGTCCAACAAAAAGAACCTACCAACAAGTTTACAAAGGTGGGCTACAGACAGCGGCGTACCTGGTTTGCACAACACTCACCTGTAATCACTACTTATAACACACCCAAAGAATGTTCTTGGAGTAAAGTATACAGGATTGGGTTAGATAGACATCTCCAGAGGTTATTTTCCACCTGAATTGTTTTACAATACAATTGTGAAAATCCCAAGGAGTTTTTTGTAAATGGAAAAGTTGTCATTAACAGTCTCACCTCCAAGTCAGATGGTTCACCCATCATGTCAAAAGTTTGTAATCAAAGGCCTGCTCTGTATCCACGTTCTAAAGGAAAGCTCTCAACATTTTAACAGCCAGCTAACCACCCACCCCAAATGAAACCTGTGATTGGCTGAACGTGCAGGTAGGCTCTTAAAAAAAATTCCTAAAGAAGAGCATTTACCACGGGAACTGGGACTGCTTAAGGAACCTACATGAGACTAAAAATAAATTTTAAATGCTCAGAAGCCTAATTAGGTCTTGTGACCCCTCTTTATTACACACATACAACTTTTGTACTGCTTCCTCTCTGACTATTCTCCACGTACTTTTTCACAGGAAATAAGCACCAGTTATCAAGACACTCAAAGAACTGGAGGCTTTGCAGAGGTCCAGATAAGTCCCAGTAACTCCCAACTCTTGCCAGTTTTGTATTAAAGAAAAGAAATTTTAAAAAACCACAGTCAATAAAATAGGGCACTCTAAAGTCATTTTAGTTGCCTAGATCTACCTAAATTTTCACATTAAATGTAAACATCACAAAAAAAATATTATACAGCCTGGGGTTTCAAGACACATTGAAAAAATACAAGTGTATGAACCAGGTATCATAACCATCAGGAAAAAAAAAAAAAGACAAATCAGTCACAGCACTCTACTTCAAGGAGCAATGGCTGGAGAAGAGATGTTTAATTCCTGCCTTTTTACAGTAACACATGGCAATGGTGATTCGACACACCCCAGTGAGCACATGGGTGACGCTTCTCAAGTACCACAGATACTTTTCCCTCCAAAGGCTCTACTATGGATTTACTGTTTCCAAGGCCCTACAGAAGTGTAAGTAAGTTCATGTCGGTAATGGCAAACACAATCACAGAATATTCTGAGTCGGAAGGGATCATATATTATGCAAAAGCCTTTCATCAAATTAACTCTTGGGAAGAAAATACAGTTTGGAAGACGAATGCAAGGTAGAGCTGAGCTCTGAATTCAAAGCAAGAGGTTTTCCCATTCCCCTCTCCCCGCTTTTTAAACTTCGCTTAAATGTATTTTTGTTAGGTGGATTCCTGTTGTTACCTAAACACTGGTATTTTCGTTTGCCGCTCCATCGTCTATCCCAGGGCTCGTATCAGAGACTGGACATCAACTCGCTGCAGAGATTCTGCTTACAAGCAAACCCGCCCTCGATAGCAAGCAGGGAAAAGCAGGCACAGGGAAAAAAGCGAGTGAGAGTGGAAAACCTGGAGAAGTAAATTAAAAGCAGAGAAGGGAAAGGCGGAGGGGGGAAGTGGAAAAAAAACCCCAAAATCCAACGAAAAGGAAGGAGGGCAGGAAAGGAGGGCGGGGGCTGGCTCTCAGGTAAAATGCTGCAAGCCCAGCGTGAGGAGCGAGCTCCAGGAGAGGCGTACCTGGAGTGCCGCCCGCCCCGCTCTCGGTGTCCCACCACGGCTCCTCCAGCGTGTCCCCCATGCCGCCGCTGCCGCCGCCGCCGCCGCCGCCGCCGCGCCTGCGCACTGCCCGCGGGGCCGGGCCGGCCGGGCCCCGCTCCCCGCGCTGCCCGGCGGGCGGGGGGACGGCGGTGCCTTGGGCACGCCTGGTATCACAGCTGACATTACAGCTTGCAGAACAGTCTCCTGAAAGAAAAATAAGCCTTTAAGTGCATGTTGGNAGTAAGTTCATGTCGGTAATGGCAAACACAATCACAGAATATTCTGAGTCGGAAGGGATCATATATTATGCAAAAGCCTTTCATCAAATTAACTCTTGGGAAGAAAATACAGTTTGGAAGACGAATGCAAGGTAGAGCTGAGCTCTGAATTCAAAGCAAGAGGTTTTCCCATTTCCCTCTCCCCGCTTTTTAAACTTCGCTTAAATGTATTTTTGTTAGGTGGATTCCTGTTGTTACCTAAACACTGGTATTTTCGTTTGCCGCTCCATCGTCTATCCCAGGGCTCGTATCAGAGACTGGACATCAACTCGCTGCAGAGATTCTGCTTACAAGCAAACCCGCCCTCGATAGCAAGCAGGGAAAAGCAGGCACAGGGAAAAAAGCGAGTGAGAGTGGAAAACCTGGAGAAGTAAATTAAAAGCAGAGAAGGGAAAGGCGGAGGGGGGAAGTGGAAAAAAAACCCCAAAATCCAACGAAAAGGAAGGAGGGCAGGAAAGGAGGGCGGGGGCTGGCTCTCAGGTAAAATGCTGCAAGCCCAGCGTGAGGAGCGAGCTCCAGGAGAGGCGTACCTGGAGTGCCGCCCGCCCCGCTCTCGGTGTCCCACCACGGCTCCTCCAGCGNTTTCTTTCTTTCGTTTTTTTTTTTAATGGAAAATATAGAAGTGAGAGAGAAAGAGGAAAGGAATTAAAAGTATTACCCCCTCCTTCACAACATTCATTTAATTGCCTCAACCCGGTTTCATACTGTAAAATACCTACTTTCTTGGCTGAGGTGATTCATGTAATGTTTTCTGAGGAGCAGATACATGGCTGCAGAGGGTACCTTGGCATGAGTGCTCCCGGCCCTTTAGGACCGGAGCCTGCGGGGTAAGCGTGCCTGTCCTGTATCTCTTCCCACAGGAGCCGTCCCGCTGGGAGCCTGGGCGTTCCCTATTGGAGCACATCCCGAGTCAAGCTGTGGAAGTGAAACAGACCAGTGTAAGGACTGGAATTTCTCATAAGGCGGCACTGTTATTCCGTGTATAACCCGCTCCAATGATTTTTCCCGAACTTCCATTGATGGATACTGGGTTTTTTTTCCCCTTTGAGAGTGCAGGTGGGTAAGGAACGTGCATGACAGAGAGCATTAGTGTTGTTCTGCCCAGGGTTGCTAAGGGATGCCACCAACTGATTTTTAGCCCTTGGAAACAGAGTTCTGCGTGAAACTTGGGAATTTCCCCGACTCGCGGAGTACGCACAACCTGTGGCACATTAAACACTGTGGGGGAAGTCACTTACTAATCAAACCTACATCTGGCAAAGCAGTTCAGCTTTATGAAAACCGAAAACATTCAAATCTCCGGCAAACCGGCTCCCTTGCCCCGCTCCAGGAGGGCTGGGCGGCCACTCCCTCAGAAGCCGCCCCTGCCCCGGCCCCTCCCGTGCCATCGCCCCGCCCACCCCCCGTGCCAGGCTTCCGCGCTTTGCGGCCCGAGCCCTCATTCCCGGCGGCGCGGGAGGCGGGGGCAGCAGCCGGGGAGGGGACGGGCTTCGGCAGGAGCGGCGTCGGGAAGGAAACACTTCCCGGGCGCGCTTTACGGCCGGTCGAGCGAGCACGTCAACAGCTATGGCGGAAGGGGAAGAGGCGCCGCTGCCGCCGGGCAGCTGGTGAGTTGTTGGGGTGGGGGTGCTCTCCCTCCCGCTCCCCTCCCTCCCCTCCGCAGCGGGGACGAGGCGAGAGAGGCCGGAAGGCCCCGGCCGCCGCCGCTCTCCCCCCGGGAGCCGCCGCGCTCGGGGTGCGTGCGGGGTCTCGCTGGGAGCCCGCGAGGAGCCCCCAGCAAACGCCGCTGGCGCTCGGCGGCTCCGGGTCCTCAGAGAGGAAGGGCCCCGTCAAAACACGGGCGAGACACAAAACGAGGGCCGTGCCCAGCCTGGACCCAGGCGGTCGCTCCGGGTTAAAATGACAGCTGTAATATGCGGTAGGAGCTGCTCCAGGAGTCTGCCTGGAGTGGAGTTGCTTTGTTCGGTTCGTTTCCCCTTTCGCTGCGTGCCTGCTCTCACGAACAGGTGACAACAGTGGGTCCTGCCTCGTTTTCTGAATGATTGTGCTCACCACCCTTCCTTAGTACAGCTATTACTTATAATGGATTTTACATTGAACCTCTAGGACAAGAATAGAGACTATTTCTGGAGCGTGTATAGGATCATTTTGATGGTAACCGTGATGTGATTTCAGTATTTGTTGCATGTGTATTCACTCAAGATTGCTGAGGCTTAAATAGACTTTGTGTTTAAACACTGAAGCTATTCTTACTGCACCCAACATCTCCATTTGCATCTTCGCTTTGTTTTTGTCTTTGCGCTTCTGCATTGCATGTGATTTCTTTCTGTGACTCTGTGCCACACCATTGCTCTTTGTCCTTTCCACGTATTCGCTTTTCAAGCAATTACATTACAGACCTGCTTTTTATGATCATTTCCAATCTGATGTTTTTGGTTATAGGCTCTAGTTGATGTGGAAGATTCAAAGTTTCCTGCGAACTGAGCCTAGCCTTCTTTGTGCTTAGTTATCTCGCTATAAAGAAGCCAGAATACCCATGCAGGTGTGGGTGGGACCTCTTTTTTGTTGATTCTACAAATACAGCTTTTAGTTAAAACAACTTAGTATCATTAACTAGAAAATGAAAGTTAGTTGGTGTCATTTTCTATTCTTGTGTTTTTTTGGTTTGTTTTTTTTTTTTTTCCTTGTAGTTGCAGCCTCAAAATTTTTGAAGCTCATTCTCTAAGTATAGTGTTGCATACACATTATTTCTAAATACAGACCTGACTGTTGGGCCATATAATTACAAAGCGAGGGATGGACTCACTGACAGGGCAGTCTTGACACTTTGAAATATAACCCTGGACACTGAATAAGAACCATGTTGAAATACCTCTGAAAAAAAAATACCTCAAATAACTTCCATTACTAATATTACAAGAATACTGCTGTCTCCCAGATCACAACAAACTTCTCTAGAATTTCTGTTAAGGATGAGGACGAGTGTGTTTCCAGACATATTTCAAGGCACAGCCTACAGTGTTGATATTCTGACTGGCAGCTTCAAAACTCTGGTGGATTTAATATGCTGGTGGTACTAGAAACGGCAAACTTGAAGGCATTTGTTAAAACAGATTTTTCAAGTCTTTATGGGAATAATTCAAGAGGTTTATGCTTAAATGCTACATTGGTATGTGACAGTGCATCCTGTTACTAGAGCTGTATGCTGTGAATGGCAGAGCTGCATTCCTTATTGCTTGCATAGAAACTTCACGTGGCTTTTTGGTTTTGTTTTCCTGTTTTGGTTTTTGTTTAAAAGCCAGTTTCAGTGGAGTATTTTCTTTTTCGTGTATTTATTTAAACTGTTGTCTTGTATTCATATTTCAATGCTGTGAACAGACGTTGAAAGAGCTTTTTGGTGTAAATTACTACACTATCACATTTCGATGTATATAGGATTTCAAATTTTAAAAATCCCCAAACATAAAATGATACATATGTACATATGAGCTCTATGGGGAGCAAAACTGGAAGTGCTAATTCCATATCCTCTCTTCACTTCCTTAAGAGGATTAAAAGGCAGATGGAATTTTGTGCTCAGAGACTGTTGCAGCACCTTGAGTGTGTAGAATCTAGACGTGCTCACTAACATAAAATTCCCTGTTTGTTTTCCCTGTGCTAACTTGTTGTGCAGTGCTGGTGTAAGTGATTTGGGGGTGGGGGGAAAGTGTCACAAACTCCTTATGAGTTAAACCCCTCAAGATCTGTACTGACTGCTCGGTGTTTTGCTCAAAAAAAAAAAAAAACCAGGGAAGTTTGCCACTGCACAATAAAATAAAATTTTAAAAACGCCAGCATCACCACCAATCCAAACTTATGTATGGAGAAAGATGAGATTGTAGGGGTTTTTTTTTTCTTCAGTAAATACAGGAAGTTGTTATCAACACTTTTGATTTAAAAATGAGCAAAATCAGACAGACCTTGTTTGCTAAATTTTTCTTTTTAGCTATTTGGCATATACTCAAAAGCTAATTTGAGAAATTGCCAGCACTATTCTGGAAGACAAATCTGTCCAAAGCTAAGAATGCTGTGAAACACAAAGGAGACAGGCTGCTTTGAAACTGCTGTAAAATCTTCATATCTTTTTTTTTTTTTGTCTGCTTATTTGTTTTAATCATAATTTCAGTCAGTGCAATACATCTAGTCAGTAGACTGTATAGACACAAATAAGATGGTGTGTTATTAGTTAAAATGTTTGTAATTGGAAGTTATAGATTTTTCTTGCCTCATTTATCAAGGAAATAAGTGATTTGGACCTCATATTTCTCGGTCAGATTCTCAAACAGATTAATGGTTGTGAATTAATTTCTAAAACATTTTGCAGATGTTTGTTTAATACTCAATCTTCAGGAAACTTGATCGAGTAGTAATTTTTAAGATCTGTACTTGGAAAGTCAGGACCTGACGTAACTAAATATAACTGTAACCACAGATGGAATTGGTCCCGTGCATTTAGCTCTGCATTGGAATAATTCATCTTATGGGTCCCAAAATGCACTCCAACTGCCTAAGACCACAGGGTTACAAATCCAGTTTCCATATATCTTTCCCATTTCTCACAGTCTGGCTAATTAGTACTTGGAGCCATACTATTTCTTCTGAAAGCCCATGAACAGAAAAATCCTTTCCAGTTAAGCATGAAATTAACGCATTTGAGGAAAAAAATAGAGGTTAAAATGTCAGTGAATTGTTTTTCTCCAAAAGTCCATTGAAGAAAAAAAGAAGGTTCAGTGGCGTTCTGGATACAATGGATGTTTTGAAGTAAATGTGAGGGATTGATTTTTGTTTGTTTGTTTTCAATAGAGAACAGACACTCATTAATTTCAATTCAGTATAGCTCTTGTTGAGGCTTTTTCCCAGTAGTCTGGAAAATCCTGAATTAAAAGTAGGAATTGTAGTGAATAGATTCTGTAGAAGTATGAAATTGATTGTAGTATTCTTAATACTTTATGTAGTTTATTGATCACTTACTATTCTTTTCCCTGCTGTTCACATCCCCATGCTTTTAATCCCTTCACTACTGTTTATAAGTGATTCTTACCAAGTGCCTCAGTGATCTATAAATAATACTTAGAAAAAGTGCCTTAAGCTGAATTCCCAATGGTTGATCAATTTTTCTTACCTGCAGCTTTCACACCTTAAGTTAAAAAAGTTCTGCTTAATATCTGTGAAGATAGTTACCTATTGATTATAATATCAATGATTATAATTGATTATAATATCAATAATCAATAGTTACCTATTGACTGTAATATGTCACCAGACGGACATGAATGTAAGAGATCCTTCTGTAAGTATGGAAATTTACTGCAGATACACTAATAGGAATATTCTGTATTATGCCATTTTGAACAGTTTATCATGTGGAAATTTACCTTTCAGTCCGTGGCTTGGGTGTAGGCTGGAATTCTACACATCTAACCAAAAATTTGAGTAGCACCTAGAAACAGGCAGTGAAGCCATGGCAGAGCAGAAAGTACAGGTGTTTAGGTCTGGCAGAGTTTGCCCATAGGGAGAAGTGCTGCTTTCTTTTCTGAACAAGTGTAATAATTATCCATGTGAACAGAAGACTCCCTAGCTGCTCTTCCCTCATGAAAGACAAGGATCCAGATTGCTAGCAGTTTAGTGGAATATTTATAGTACAACACTGACTGAAATAAGGTGAAACACAGCGAGTGGACACGTGTTCAAGTGTTGAAATCAATTTCATGTTTCGTACTTTGCAAGTTAGCCTGAATAGAATGTTTATTAGAAAAGAATTTACTTAACCTTGGAAAAATCCGTCCTTAAAGCCTGTGAGCAATCTTGCAGTTGCTGGAGGAAATGAGCACCTAATTGAATCACAGCAGAACAAAGTATTTTTTCCCCCCTGCTATTTCATTTAACTCCTTGTTGGCGATGCATCACATCCCTTCATGTGGCAGATGGCCGTGTCAGTGTCTTGCTTTGTGAGGTGAAGGAGTAAAACTGGCATTTGCCTCTCATCTTTACAGCGTACAAAGTGGGGGTGACAGCACTTGGAAGAAGTTTTTACAAATGCTAATTTGTCAAGCAGCAGAAGTACACATTTGCAGATAACGTGCTGAAGTCGGTGTTAACCCATGCACAGCTTTTTGAATGCTGGGTACTAGTAACTGGTAGAGTTAGTACTTGTGGGTTATTGAAACATTCTTTGCCAGGTGATTCTGTTATTAGTGTAAATGTAGTTTTAAGTATTGTTTCACGTTTCTTTCAAGTAAAAATTACTTTTTTAATTCTCAAAAGAGTTTCTTTGGGTGACATAGAAACGAAGTTTAAGTATTGCATTTTAAGACCTTTCTACTTGAAACAGAACGTGCACACAGCTGTCGCATTCATTTCCACATACCTGTTCAATACTTGGATGTAGTTGTAGCAACTCGTTGTATTTTGTGTGCTGTAATGCGAGGCCTGGCTGTTGCTCTCTAGTTCGTTTTTCGTACGCAGCGTTCACCAAAACATGCAGTATGTCTAAGAGCACCTCATTCTCTCCAGCTCATGTCTGATGTTAGCTTCTGTTGAAGCTAGATCATCCTAGAATTTATGCAGTTCTGCTGAGGGGTGGGAGGTCTCTTTGTGTAAATGTCCTGGAAATACTTGATTTTTATTCAGGGATAACTGATCCATTCGTTTAACTTTTCAGGCATTGACCATTACGTACACAACTGGACAACAGGATAGGTGATGGAAGTGCAAGTGTGCTTCCACTATTCTGTTTCCCCTCCACAGCTGTCTCGGGAAAGGGACTGGCAACCTGTACAACCTGTAGCCCTATAAAAAATGGACTTTAGGATTTTTTTTGTTTTTTTATAATACTAAAAATGTGAGAAAATAAGACAAGTCAGACTCTTTGTAATCTGTGCTTTCTTTCATCCAAATTTGCAAAATTACGTGAAGAAAATAGTTATGCCCCAGTGTATATTTGAAATGTGATTTAAAATGCAAACTAAAAAGTAGTGACAAAGAAACTGGCTGATACAATGCAAGGAAAATGCTTACTCATCAGACCCATAAATACTTCGAGAAGCCTTGAGTAAAGCTAGCTAAATATCTGCATACATTCTTCCAGGTCTGAGATTTTAATCTCTTTGTCCAAAAGGATGTTATTTAGAAAATCAGAAATGTGTATTTTAAGTTTTTACGAGACCAAACTGGTGAACCTTTATATCAAGGAGTTAGTTGTGGATATATGGAAATTAGAGTAGACAAGAGTTCGACAGCTGCCATTCTTTTTCTGTGGCTGTTTGAATTGACTCCATAGTAGTCTTGGAGTAATTGAGAATTATACCGATAACACTTTAACATCTGTTACTCCATGTGTATAAATAGATGTGTTATTCACCAGGAATGCATCTTCCCACATGAATATCTGTCCTGGAGAAACAATCAACTTCTTTATTTTGCTCTGCCTGTAAACTGCCTGGACGTGGGTTTAACTCAGCAGGTGTGTGAAACAAAGCCTTTCTCAAGGCAGAGTAGAGAAGAGTTAAGAGGATATAGCAAGGGAGAAGTTTTGCCTACAGCACCTTCGTGTCACTGCCATTGCTGTTTTTCCAGTGAGCCTCTTTTGCCACTGCTCTGCTACACGATACCGAAATCCTGAAATCATCAGATGTGGTTCTCTCATTACTGACAGCATGGAAACGTTGAAACAGTCTGCAGAAGTTAGCAGAGAGATTGTAAAGTAATCATTCCTGAATGCATCCCTTCCTATCTATAATGCTTGTAAACTTTTGTTGTCTTACTGCAACAGCTGTTATTAATGTTTGTCTTGTCAATTTATGAATTTTGCTACTCTCTGTATTATTAACATTTTTGTATGTTTTAATTCAGTCTTGTGCATATGTCCACACCTAAAGAACTAGAACTATGTAGTTAAATCCATTTGCGTTTGACTAAGAGATATTTTCCCATTTCTGGGAAAGGTAAAGTTAAAAGCTGACTTGTTCTAAACATTGGAAATAAATGTTCTGTTTTCTAGGACATCTAATATTTTCTTTACAATAACTCCACCATCTAATTTAGGTGTAGTGTTTGCTTTGTGTGTGTGAAAACTTGCTGAAATTGAAGTTGCCAGAAGTTGTAAACTGCAACTAAATTTGCGTTTTTATGATACATCTTACAATGTTGTCACTTAATGAAAACAAAAAAGCAAACTTCTTTTTACTTGTGTGTAAATTGAATGGAATTACAAGTTGAACAAAGAGCCTTAAAGTAAAGGAATAAATAACATTTTGCAAGTATTTATTTTTAGTAATTTCCAAGTTGTCTTATACCTTTGCATATGTGTGGGATTTGCCTGACAGTAGCCTGTCTACATAAGTCTACATAAACATTGAAAAAACAGTGTAATTGATTTTTAAATTTACATTTCATTATTTTAGGATAAAAGATCTTGCAGACGCTCTAGAAGAAGGAGGTTGTGATCTTGAAACTGTGAGAAACATCATTCAAGGAAGGCAATTGCCTGCTGATCTAAGGGCCAAAGTCTGGAAGGTAAATATGAGCTTAAATCAAGAAGCAGGAAATACTTGAAGTTGTGTTTGATTTAAGATAAAAAATCTAATTGCCAGGCATCTTTACAGAAGAGATGTAGTACTGGGATTTTAATATGCATCTGTGTTGATTCAATTTAAGAACAGTTATCTTTATTTTAAATTACTGAGTTCAGTAACTGAACAACTACAAAAGGACACTAAAATGTTTAGAGGGCTTTCTGTTTTTGTTTTCAGATTGCACTTAATGTTGTAGGAAAGGGGGACAGCCTAGCATCCTGGGATGGCTCTTTAGACCTACCTGAGCAGAGTATAATTCATAAGGATTGCCAAGAGCTAATTGGTAAGTTCTGTTATATTTAGATCATCAGTTTGTAAACTTCTCTGTTCTCAGTTGTCTTAGGACTTTATTTCAGTTAAATGATCTGAAGATGTTTACATTTTGGAGGAAGTTTTGAGGAGGAAGATGAAAGAACAGATGAAAACCAGTAAGAAACTCTAAGAAAACAATAGTATCTTACCTATCCACAGACTCTGGGGTGGGTGACATCATGGA
>VYZQ01067641.1:0-14472 GCA_013400655.1 Mystacornis crossleyi | reverse complement strand
ACCATCGAGTCCAACCTTTGACCTCTCACCACCTTGTCAGCCCTAGCGGACTGAACACCTCATCCAGTCATGGAGGACTTTCTGCGTCTCTATAGTTTTGTTTCATTCTCTAGAGTATTTAATTTGTTTAATTTTCATCTAGGGTAATTTTTAGAAAGAAACAAGAAATGGAAAACAGAAGGGTTTGAAGCCATAAGGCGATTTTTTTAACTTTTGCTCCTCTTTTGGCTGCTCTGGGTTCCAGCACAGTGGCACTTGTTTATTCTGATGAACTCTGACTGTGAAATACTCTGACAGGACTTAGCTGCACTCTTTTAATCTAAGAGTATAACCTGTAATCAATAAGCAAGGCTTTTAAAACCATCAATAATTTATTCAAAATTATTCCGTTTCCCAGCCTTCCAGGAACACCGCTCGCGAGTCACCGTAATTTCAGCATAAATAACATGTTAATTTTACCCTTCTCCAGCCCTCACATTGTTGCAGCAATACGAATTAATCCTGAAAAGCTACAATTCATTGTGCTGGATGAAATATTAAAAGCCTGCGGGGTGCTGGGCGGTGTCGTGGTGCTCGTGGCACTTTGGAGCTCGGCGCTTTCTGGGGCAGCTCTGACCCAGCAGCTCCCAGCACATCCCCGTGGGTTCCCCACAGGAAGGGGCTCCTTTGCTGCTCCCGAGCTTTGGAGAGTGCTGCTCTCCTCTGGAAAGGGGCTGTGTGAAATCGTGGGCACTGAGGTTTGAGGGAGCTGCGTCTCGGCGGTGCCGGGACAGATGCGCTCAATTTGTAACTCAAGGTTTTTTCCTCCTCGGCCGCACTCAGCAAACTCAGCCTCAAATCTGTGCTTCAAGCTCACTCCTTTCCTTCAGTCCTTCCTTCCATCCTCATTTCAATCCTTCATTTCGCTGCTTTACCTATAATAACACAGATTCAGATGTATTTTTATACCTTAAAAAAAAACTTTGTGTTTCCAACAAGAGTCGCTCTGGTTAATTTACAAAGCAGGATCCAGCTGCACCCCCAACAAGGAATCACTGCACATTTCCTGTGTGCAGGGAATTTCTGTAGATCCAGCATTATTTTAAGGAGGTTCATTTGTCTGGCTGACATTTTAAAACAGATGTATAAGCAGATATCATGGGCTACTCTTGTAACAAGCATAAAAAAATCTATTCCGTGCTTAGTAGGGACTTGATAAAAAATATAAGGGAATATAACTGGGGAACTGGAGAACTGCTGTGTGAACACACACGTGGAAGGTGATGTCCTCAACAGAGCTGCTGGGCACTAAAAGCACAAAATTCCTGAATTTTTTGCTGTGAATGTTGAGCTGATAAATCTTGGTCACAAGAGTAAGGAGCACAGATGGCTTCCTTTATTTCCAGCACTAGGACCAGCCTCATCTGATAGCATTTTCCCTCGAGACTGCATTTTCACCCCACTCTTCAGCTAAGATAAAAGTATACGGATGGGTCACAGCATTTCGGGGCAAATACAAGTTCAGTGCTCTGCAGGAGGTCACCCCTGCTTTGGTGACACCAACCCTCAGCACATCCAAGGGGCTCTGCAGTCCCAGCAAGGACTGAAATACATTTCCTCTCAGAGCTGAGGCTCCTCCGCCCATCCTGCTGGATTTTTAGGGATTGGGCCTTGGGTTTTGCTGTCAGTGATGGATTAACATGAGCCCTCTAATGCTGCTGGAAGGGCTGGAGCTCGCTGAGCACCTGCAGAGCCCCACCTGGGTAAGCAGCTTACACGGGGATCCTCCCTGCACGGCCACATCTGCTCCCGTGACACCAAACCCCTTCAAGGACAGGGGCCAGGAGCCCTTAGTGCTGAAAGAACAGGCAAAACTGAGCACACAGAAACAAAACGAGCAAGTTTTCCTTTCCCAGTGGCTGCAACGAGAACAATGCTCTGTGTAAACAGGAATTTTTGGGGGGGGTTTAGCTCACCATTGTCTTCTTGTTTTGCTTTAGCCTGCAGAACTTCTCTCCATTATTCTTTCTCTTGTGTGGATTACACAATTAAGTGACAAAGGCAGGTTTTTGACATCTGTCTGATTTCCATGACAACAGATTATGAAACCAGGTGTAGTGAGCATGCGAGACGAAACCTGAGAAAAATGATGAAGCTAAATGAAGATTTAATCAGTGTGAAGAACAGAAACGAAGAGGGGGAAGGAATGACACAACAAAGGTATTTCCTTTATAGAAGACACGTATTTTTCTATTTCCTTCATGAAATAAATGTATTTTTCTATCTCCTTTCTGCTATCCAAACATTATGGGATATAGGAATAACCTGGACTCACTAGGGAAAGGCAACAGGAGCAGATTTGGAAAGGAAAGGAGCCCTGGTTTAGCTTGTGGCCTTTACCAAGCAGGTCTGGGTCCTTCCTGCAGGAAGGGGAGGATGGTGCCCATGTGCCAACCACCAGAGGTTTTCCTCCTTCCTCTTCCTCCTATGAAAACCAGGAAAAATGGAAAGGACCGGGAGCTGTTTTGTCAGGCCGAGTTTCAAAAGCCTAAAAGGTCACTTCTGGGAAGAGGTGAGGCTGCTTTCCTTGCCTGCTGTGGGCTGGACAAAGCAGTCATGAATCCAACTGCAATGGGAGATTTCTATGTTTTTAAGAAAAATATATCTCTGTATTTTGGAAAGGTGGCTGGTGGGAAAAAGGAAAAAAAAAATGATCCAAAGGGAATCCATGGACTCTCCATAACAGCAGAGAAGAACAGGGCAGAGAAGCATCTGTCCAGCCCGGTCCAGGGGGAGCTGGTCCTCACTGGGAGTGGGAAGGCTTTTCCAAATCTCCCCAAGCCTGGTTTTCTGCCGTATGCAGCCCACGAACACCGAGAGCTCCTGAGTTGTTGAGCCCCTGATTTCAGCTCCAGCAGTTTGCTTGTACCACTGGCTTAAGTTCATAAACTATGTCATAACAGGCTAAGCTGGACATCTTGAAGGACTGCCAAAAAAAGGGCAAGCAAAGAAAATAACTGTAATCCACAGCCTTTTGAAAAGAAGAGGCATAAATAAGTTTTAAAGCCATGAGCACACAGAGACAGAAATCACGGGAAGAGCCCTGGCTGACTGAGCAAAGAACAGGTATTTAGGCTCTGTGTTGGTATTCCAGAGGCAAACAGTGAATAATAAGGGAGAGACTGATGTTGCCTGATTTTCAAGGATAACTCACACGCATTTCAGCGGAGTGATTCTGAACTCAGCTGGATTTCTTTCTGAAATTTCCTTTCTGCAGGTGAGGGAGTCACTTGGCAGGACTGGAAGCAGCTCTGGGAAGTTTAATTCACTGGCCTGACTTGCAGTGGGGACTGGGAGAGCGGTCAGGGAGAAATCCATGTGAATTTTGGAGCATTTGTCAACAGTGTTAGGAGTTCAATTTGGCACAGGCAGGGGCATAATAATGCTGGAGTTACTTTGGGGCCCTCGCAGGCTGCAGCATAAATCTTCCAGGAGCTCGATTTGTGTTCACTCTATGTGTGAAACATTAATAGATTTTTAATATACTGGCACAAGATAAAATGAACTTCAGCAACATCAAAAAGAAGAATTGACTTTGCGCAGCGCGCGGGGAAATACACTGGTGGTGTTTTACACTGCACTGGGAAGTTGTGTGAGGGTCAGGGTGGGTGAAACACAGGTTACACAGCCTCGAAGATTTGTTAGCTGTAGTAAAGAGTTGTTTAGAGGAGCAGAGACCAAGAAGTGCAGGTTTATGTGTAGCTGGCGGCAGCTGAAACACTGCAGGGCTTCCAAAGCACCTTAAAACCAGCCTGCACTGACTGCACTCATTCAGTCTCTAGCCTTTAATCCAAATTAATTCTAAATCTCCCATTTTTTTATGCTGGGTTATTATGGCAACTGACTGGGAAGTTAAAACCACCAGCTGAGTCACTCAGCTTGGTTTTTAGGGGTCTGAAATCGCTCTCAGTATGGAGCTGGGGAATGACCTCCTGGCCACTGCAAACATTGTCCATCGGCAAGGGATAGACAGATGGGAATTTTCCTCCGTAGGGAGAAGTTTGCTTCTCTTGACTGTGAAAATTTATAGGACCTGTGGACAAAATTAAAGGTAAAAACTGAATATTGGAGCACTGGATTTGGGCACTTTCCATTAGCTGGGCTGTCAGTCAGCTGAGTTCTAGATTTATCCAGATAAATAAATGAGGGGATCCTCCACATTTCTTCTTCCTCTATCGTTGCCATCCCTTTGCTCAGAAATATTTCCCATTTTTTGTCTGCAAGCTCCACTTTCTTGGTTTCTACGTTGCCCAACCAACTCTCCATCCTGAGGGTTAATGCTGAAACATTAAAATGCTGAGGTTCTCTGCTCTGCCCACTGCCCAGGAGCTGCTCCCACCGGTGCCAGAGGAGGAGCAGCTTTCCAGAGCATCAGGGCCATTGCACGGGGTGAATTCCAAGCCCCAGCATTATTTCGGGGAGCTGGTGCTTTACGTGCAAACTGCATCGCAAATGTTAGATGGAGTTATAAAGTTCATATGAAAAGCAGATGGAGAGAAATTAAAAGAGATAGTCAGGGGAGAAGGGATGAGATATAAAAATAGATGGAACTGGTGAAGCATGGAAGTTGCAGAAAAGCTGTTCCAGATGCCAGCAGCTGCTCCAGAGAGAAGTCTCAGCCCAGCAACAGGGAGTGGTAGGGAGGTACACGAAGCAATTTCAGAGATAAAGGGAAGAATATGTAAAAATCCTTTAATTTTTGCCTCATAAAACTGCCGAATACTGCTTGGAATTCTCATGTCTTGTGAGTTATATCACAAACTTGAAAGAAGCAACAATATTCACCCTCAATATCAGCAGTTAGACAGAATTTCACACCTTATGTATTAATATTTTATCTAGAAAACATAGAAAGATAGCAGTCATTTTAAGCCAGCAAGCAAAAAGTGTACATACTTTACTCTGCACCCACAGAAACTCTTTAAATTTGCTTGATTTGTTAAAGCTCTTAGCACGTACCCGAATTTCTCTCATAATCCATTTATTTGACCAACTCTGGGATTAAAGAGTGCGGGTTCCATTGTTCCTGCACTGCCCCTGCTGAGCAGCTCCTCCTGAGTGAAACACTCTCCCTGCAGCGCTTCTGGGTGGAAAAACACGGCTTTCACACAAACATTCATTGCATGGTAGTTTTTATCCAAATTTCCAGTCCTCTCTAACCTGAGCGGTTAATAAGGGTGGAATAGGAAAATGTGTCATTCTGTTCCGAGCTCGTTGATGGCACTGATGAATACAGCTTTATTAGGGGAAGCAGATGTTGTCGTACACCCCGGAGGTGTCTCTGATAAGGAGAGCTGCCTTTCTGAATTTGCTGACAAGCGTTATCCAATGTTTCAATCTCGCCATCACCCTCGTGCTGTCTCTCTCTCCGACAATGAGCCACGAGCCTGTGGTGCTGCCGGGGATCTCAGCACTGTCCTCGTCACAGCGCGAGCCAAGGCAGCCTTGTCAGCTCCACAAACCCTCTCACATCAGCAGGCCGGGTTTGCCTCTCACTCGGGGCTTTGCAGCACGAGGTGACCACGGGTAGAAACAGGGAATGGGTTGGGTTGGAGGGAGCTTAAAGAGCATCCAATCCCATGCATGGACAAANTTCCTTCCCAATGTCCCATCTAAATCTACCCTTCTCCATCCTACAGCCATCCCCGGTTGTCCTATCACTCCACACCCTTGTGCAAAGTCCCTCTCCATCCTTCTTGTAACCCCCTTTCCATACTGGAAGTCAGATATCCTGCCTGGAATGGGTGATTTCCAGGCTGAAATGTGTTACATTCCTTGGGAGCCAAATTGCTTCCCAGAAGATTTTTTAGGCTTGGAGAGGCTCTCTGGAGCAGTCTCCCCATCAATACCAGGCTCAGACAAAGTAAGAACGTTGCAATTAGATGACATTTGTGGCCATTACCATCAAAGAACAGTATATTAATGGTGTTATACAGAACCATTTCCCAGTATTTCCTTAGAAACTCTTGTTGGGTCTACCCATAAATGTCTCATAAAAGCTATAAATATTCAAGAAAGGAAGTCAGTTACATATAAAGACCTCTAATAGGCACTATGAATGAATTCTGAACCGTATAATAGCCAGGCACCTGTGAAAAATGGCAAGAGGATGTGATCTATACATTATATATGAGGCACTTTGCTACAGCTGCGAAGATTTCGAGTTATTCAGTGGAGCTAGAAAATTAAAACAGGAGAATAGAACAAGAAAAGCATTTGAATTAAGCCTTGTGTGGCACTGCTTCTCACTCAGCGATCATTATAATAATTTGTTTTGCACAAAATAGATTTATAAAAGCTCATAAATTCCGGTTAAATGCAAATTCACATTGCTGGTATTTATTTAACTTTCTACAAGTTGCTCACAATGGGTTTGTGACCAGAGGAGATGAATCATTCCAATCAAATGCAACAGGCAGAGCGGGACTCTGAGATGTCACCGAGCCAGGTTTTGGTTATGTTGTGGATGTTTTTAACACACAGCCAATAAAATCATGGTAAAAATAATATTTTAAATGATACTGAACTTTTAAGGTTTTTCTCTTTCTCCTCCCTTCATTCTTTTCCTTTTAATCAGCAGCAGCAGCAAAACTTGCTGCAGGTCCTGGGCTTCCATTGACACCAATAAAAATTTGTCATGAGCACTGAGGAAAAAGCAATTCCTGGCTGCAAGAGGCAGCAGGAAAAGTCTGGGTTTGGGAGGAACTGCCTGGCGTAACCTGCAGATTTACAGGATATTGGGGCAGAGGGCCTGACCCCAAAGAGCCTTTCAGGGCCCATGGACCCACAGTAAATTATCCCAAATGAAAAAAAGGCACCTTCACTCCTGAGAAAGAGAACTGCTCAGAGGTGACACGAGATTTGCACATGAGGAGCCACCTGGAGCAATTCCTGGCTGGACCTCGCTGCTCAGGGCCTCCAGGAATGGTGCTACACAAACAGAGGGCTGATCTGTCCTGGCAGGATGCTCCAGTTTTGGGATGCTGCCTGTGATCCGCCACCTCCCCGAGCCAGCTGTGCACGAACCTGGAGCAATCCCAGCCCCACCCTGCCGGGCAGCTGGCGGAGCTCTGCCCTTCAGCCTGCAAAAGATGCCTGGAAAGATAAAAGAGGGGGCTGCATTTTCCTCTTCTGCCTCACAGATCTGCCTTAGGTAGGCCAAGAAAATTCCTGGTGGCTAAAAAAGCATCTGTGGGCAAGTCTGCTCTCCACTCCACGATAGCATTCCAGTGCTGAGAGTGAAATTCCACAATAAAATCGGAGAAGCAGCCGAAGATTTCATGTTTTTCTGATAATGTCTCTTACAGCCTGACAGGACATCTCTCTAAGAGACTTCAGCCACTCCTGTGACTGGGTAGGATCGAGGAATTCGAGGTGTCTCTGTGTTCATGGCAGTAGCCAGACGAGAGAGGCTCCCTTTCCCCCAGCAGTTTCCCAGCTGTGTGGCACAAAACTCTCCTGGGCACAGGAGACTCTCTTTTTGGGAACACCACCCCTGGGATTTCTGTTGAAGGGATCCTCATGGAGCTCTTCCCACACCCGAGCACTGACTGAGTGGGAGAAAAGCTCCCTCTACGCCTGAGCATCCTCAGAACTCACTTCAGCATCAGGGAGAATTCCAGCGCTCGTTATGGAGCCTTCCACTTCCCAAAAAGAGCTGGATTGGTCTCACTCACTCGTGTTTTCAGCCTTCCTCACCTGGTGGTTTGTGATTTTTCAGGGATGAGCTGGATATCACATTTATATGCTTTGGAGGTACGAGGAAACCGTGTAGCAGCACTGGGAAACAAGTGCCACAAGCAGAGGTCACAGTCATCAGGGTGTGTTTGAGTACTGCCTAATGAGTTACTCTCCTTGATAAATAAATAATTAATGCATGCATTTATTGAAGACAAATGCTGTCATGATCTTCAGGCACAGAAGCTGAAAAAGCTACAGAGGAGGATGTGAGCAGAGCATTGTTAAAAATGTTCTTTCAAATATTTGTGCCGTAGGAAGTGACAGCCGCAGGCAAACAGTCCTTGGCTTTTTGGTGGCGAAGAGACTTCCCAACCCATCAGCTTCTTTTTCACCCCTTGGGAACAAAACTCTTTCTTTCATCACTGCAACAATCTGTGGGTCTGCGTGGTCACAAGTTACCTGCAAAAGCTGCCCGTGACCAGGAAGAAAGGTTTTCTCTTCCAATGCACCTGAATAATTTCCACAGTTTGGCTTTTCTGGATGCCTCAGTGACTTGGAGTGGCCCCTTGGCTGTTCTTGTTCTCTTCTTTCTCAGTAGATTACTCATCTGTCTTCCAGTCTAAGCAGAAACACGGGCTGCAGTCAAACCTGCTGCCACCAGACCCTTCTCCAACCAGACACACAGCATTCCCCCAGGGACCATCCTCTCTGGAGAAAGGAAGAAAAACCCACCACCAAACATGAGTATTTATCCCTGCTGCTCTGCAGCAGGAAGAATTTCCATCTCTTTTTCTACTACTGAAGCAAAAAAGGGGCCAAAAATTCCCTTTTCACGCTGATGGGAAGAAAACACAGCCACTACAGCACTCGTGGAAGTGCTGGATTCATCCCAAGGCGCAGCACTGGGAGTTGGCAATGCTGGGGAGACCCACTCTGGGTTTTTGGGGTGACGCCTGGGGTCAGTCCTCACCTGGAGGAGTCATCAGCAGCCCAAGGACCAGGCTAAAGCCTTGGCTGGTGTAAATGAGCCTAAATGCACAGGCTGTGGCTGCCTGTGGCTGGGAACCGGCTCTGAGTGTGACAGCCTGGCCTTGGGGAGGTTCCTCCAGGCTGTGGAGACGCTCTCGCCACACTTTGGAGTAAAGCAATGAGCACTCAGGGAGGAATAGAAAGAGAACTGAGTTCATTTCCAGATTTGTGGGAGTCCTTTATCATCCAAACTCCGATGGAAATGATCCTGAAGATTATAACACTCAGACAGAAGTCAGGCACGGCCTGGCTCTTAATCGTTCTCAAAATTGATATAAAATACAGCACAGGAGCTACAATATTAAAAATAAAAAGCTTCGTAAGAAGCTCATTCTTAAGCAGTTTTGGCTTTGATGTGAGGAAGATATTTTATGTGTCAAAAAATCTACAGTGCTGGGTCTTGGCACCAGTCTTGAGGGAAGGGATTATTCCATGGCTGTGGTTGTACATCAGCTACTGAAGGGAAGACCAAAGCTATAATTAGGCCTCTCCCAGTGCCACGGTGTTGGGTATCTTTGGATAATTGTTGCAGCCCACATGCCTGTCCATATGTTTTCCTGCAAAGGATGATTAATTCTCCTCGTCTTCAAGACAATATGTGGTTTATGCAGGGGATATATCTTTACGAGCAGGAGAATTCCTATGTAACAGGAAAATTAAGCTTCTAATCCTGCCATTCCCCTGGGGAAAATCCAGCCCAGCAAACGGCATCGAGGTCTAAATTTTCAGGAATTGTTTCTAGTGAGAGGACGATCCCAGATAAGGCAGGGCTGCTCAAAATTTGCCACCTGGCCAGGCAGCAGAGCCCGGCGCTTTGGGAAGGTTTAAATAGGCATCGCTTTTAAAGCCAGGCTTTTCCCTCATGCATCAACACATTTTGGAGAGGGAAAACAGCCCCTGAATTCTGCGGGTTGTGCTCAGGGCCTGCGCTCAGAGCCTCGCAAAGAGCTGGCACAGCTCCGCCAGGAGGATTCCCGACTGTGGACGTGGGGAAGGAATTCCCAGTTTTCTTTAAGTAGGTGAGCACAGAACCTCTAACTTATTTTATTAAGCCCTGCAAAGCTGTGTTTGCTCCTGAGTAATGCACAAAACGCCTGTTTAAAGCCTCAGCCCGTCGTTTTGAGGTGGCAATTCCCTGCGCTCCCTGACCAGCCCACACCCCACCTGCCCCAGTGTTTCACCAGCAGGGAAAACAGCTAAAAATTACAGTTATTAGTCACTATTCTCCCCTTCTTCTGAGTCATTAACATCAATTACTAACCACTGCATTGTCAATTAAGACTATCACTTGCTGCTATTCACTGCTAATGTGCTAATTGTCATCAATTTACTGCCTCAATTATGTGGTCATACACTTGCCTCGAGGTATAGTGATGTGATATAAGGATCTGGAGGAGAAATAGGCTCTCTCTGATTTTAATGCAGGAAAAGAAACATGGAGTGAGCCTGAACATGCTGGATGGAGTTGCAGAATTCTCCTAGAGAAAAATTATTCTAATACCCAGGTGATGGTAAGGGAAAAAACCCACAATTTAAGTTGTTTTACCAGACTCTTTGTTTATTCCTGACTCTTCCACTGAAAATGTGATGTTATTTCACCTGCACTAGATTCCTGGATCGTGTTCACTCTGTAATCTTGTATATATTTTTGCCTAATTATATCTGATTGCTTAGTGCATGTTGTACTTTCTAATGAGCATTGAATTATTAATCTGCTGCCGAGTCTTTCTCAGCATACAAAAGGGAAAGATGCCTGGTGTCATTGAACACAGCCTATTGTGTTCCCTTCAAACAGCAGCAAACTTTAGGATTCAGCAATGTGCCAGGTTCTCACTACAGACACAGCCGAGTTCCCTTTGACAGGTTTTAAAAATTATGTTTTTGGTATGCTTTATCTGACACTAAGCTGCCCTGAAAATAGTAGAGCAAGTCTGCTAGTGAGAATAAAATCAGACAAACTCCTAAAAAAATATATAAAAAGATCCCTCCTGCCTCTATTTTTCAGTCCTTAGGCAAATAACCTTGTAGGCTGCATGGAAGGGTTTGATTCCTTTGGTGCAGTTACTCAGCAATCCAAGGAAATAAAGCAGAGATGCTTATCCAGAGCAACAGTCCAGGGAAAAACATGGATCTTTTTCCCAGCAGAGGAACAAGGATGTTTCGCCCAAAATTGTGATGGGCGCTTGATTTCCATGTGCAGTATTTGTGTGTGATGGAGGACTGGGGGTGGAATCCTGATCCAAATCATCCTTGGCACTGGCACAGAGTGCCCAGAGCAGCTGTGGCTGCCCCTGGATCCCTGGCAGTGCCCAAGGCCAGGCTGGACACTGGGGCTTGGAGCAGCCTGGGACAGTGGGAGGTGTCCCTACCCTGGCAGGAGAAAAGATAAGCTTTAATCTCCCTTCCCACCTAACCCATTCCTTAATTCCAGGATGAATGTATAATTTGATCCCAATAAACTCTGTCTTTGGCAGGTGCTGTGCTGTTGATGCCTCCCAGCCCACCCACACTCCGAGGGCACCCATCCGTGGGTAGGCAGGCCCCAAAGGAGGGGTCTTAGATGGAGTGGGGAGCAGGTTTGGAGCTGAAACCCATCTAAATAGTTTTAATAGACACTGGAACAATTTAAATAGACACTGGAAACCAGTGTCCTCCAGCTGAGGTTTGGTGGCTCTCCTGCTCCTCCAGGGTAGGGAGGGACCGCTGACCGTTTGTCCTTCCCCAGGCTCTCCTCAGTNAAATAGTTTTAATAGACACTGGAATAATTTAAATAGGCCGTTTGTCCTTCCCCAGGATCTCCTCGGCTGGTGAAACCTCTGGGCTGCTCTCCCTCACATCACCAGTTCCTCTGGCACAGCCTGCCCTTCCCAGGGGGATCTCAGCTCTGTGTGTGCAGAAAACTTTGGAGCATCTCCTTGGCCGCGTCAGGTCGTGCAGATTGGGGTGTGCAAGCCCAACCTCCACCTCAGCTGGTGCCTTATTACATGTGAGGGGAGGGGGTTGGTTTTAAAATTTTGAATATTTTGTTGGCTCCTTAAATCTCTTAACACCCTGCTTGTGCTGGACAATAGAAATGGCAGCTTTGGCAGTTGGCATCGTTGTTTCCTGGTGATTGTTGCAGTCTAATGCTAAAGCTGATTTTCATCTCTAAGGATATCCCAGGCTCAGCACATGAACTTAGATTTTGGCAAAAAGCAATGGAACCATTGTAAGAGATTAATATTTGTGTTGGTTTGTGTAGAAGCTTTTTAGATGAGCTTGAGGAAGATCTAGGGAAGGGAGATGAGCTTCAAATGTTTTATAACCATGGGGTGAAACATTTTTTGGCTCCATCATGACTTAAACTTCGGCTTCATTTGAACTGAGTGGCATTAGTTTTAGGTATTTTTTCCGTATCCAGATTTTTCTCTTGGTTTTGCTCCTTTGTTCTCTTATCTCTGTTCTCTGACAAAAATTTCTGGAGAAGAACAACCCAACAGAGGCTGCAGGCTCCATACATTTTAACTGCTGCTTGTTGAAATTAGTTTAATGTAATAATTACTTCTTTTTCCAAATATGCTTTTTATGTGAAGTGATTCAGGAATGCAGCTGTCAAAGGGGAGGAGGACGAGGAGGATGAGGAGGAGGAGGAGGGAAGCACTGAATAATAAAGTAGGAATGCTGCACGGTGGAGTCAGTGTGTGAGGGCAGCACTCCCCAGCTCCACCCCTGTGCCCCGCATCCCAATCACACCTTGCCAATAAAGCTGTTCATGCCAGGGTGTCCTCGGCCCGGCGTGGGGTGGCTGTGATGAGCTGGGACATCACTGCAGCCTCTGGCTTCCTCTGAAAACTCAGCTTAGAAAGTCAGAGCAGACCAGCTTGGCACAGCCAAGGGGAACTTTAAAAAGAATGTAAAGACACATTTTCTTGATGAGCAGATATCTCCCAGACTCCCTAAACTGACTGTGTAAAATTTCATGTCTATGGCTTGTTCTCACTTTCTGGCACTACCGAGGAGAATCCCAGACTGGTTTCGGTGGGAGGGGACCTCAAAGCCCCTCCAGTGCCACCCCTGCCATGGCAGGGACACCTCCCACTGTCCCAGGGTGCTCCCAGCCCTGTCCAGCCTGGCCTTGGGCACTGCCAGGGATCCAGGGGCAGCCACAGCTGCTCTGGGCACCCTGTGCCAGGGCCTGCCCACCCTCACAGGGAGGAATTCCTTCCTAATACTTGCAGATCTTTCATGCCTGGATGCAGGGAATCGCGGCCAGGTGAGGTGGTTGGGTGTGCTTTAGTGTGACAAACCCCCAGAGCGATGTTCTCCTCCTGATTTTGCTCCCCCAGCTGTAAAGTCCTACTCCAGGTGTAAGAGAGCTTTGCTTTCCATCCTGAGTCTTGCAGCACGCACCTGAATTCTAATTAAGATGCTGATTTATTTAACTGTAGAAATAAAAGTGGTGACCCTTCTTTATTAATGGCAGAGAAGGGGAGGGATAAACAACCCATAAATAACATCAGCATCAGATTCTCAGAGGGGAGCTTTGGGTAGACCTCGAAGGACAGAGACAAAAGAGAGGTAAAATCAGGTGTCGTTGTTAGAAAGTAACTGGAAATTGTTGGTTAATTCAAAAACATAAATAATAAGTAATTGCCAAAGTGCAAGTTGGTTTTTTTGGGTTTGGTTTGAGGGTTTTTTTTTTTGAGAGGGAGAGGTCTTCTCCCTCAAACCACCTGCTCTAGACCTAGAAATTATTTCAAGGAGTTGAATACGTCTCTTTTTCCTCTTGCAAACTTCCATCCAGTTTGATTATTTGGGTAGGTAATACCACAAATACAGATGGCATTTACCCTTGCCTTGTTTCCTCCCAATCTGTTCTCTTTTCTGGGTTAATGCCTTCTCCCACTCTGCTCGTCTATTTCAATGTAGCGTTTAAAAATAAAATGGCAGATTTCTCTTTGCTTTTCCTCTCTGTTTCTTCACATTTATATTTTGACTTTGTTACCTTTGGCTCACCTCATCTGCCTACATAGAAAGCTTTTTTTGTTTGTTTGTCAGATTCTTCTACATAACTTTTCCTAGAACTCGGAGAAAGCTGTGCTCAAAGAGCAACTTTCACACCTTTCAACCCAATTCATTTCTCTTAGTACATTTTATTCTTTATAATTTCAAGATTTATGATTTACGAACAGAAGAGAGGTGAGGAGTTAAGGGAGACATAAACAGGGGGGTGGGGAAAAATAAAATTATTTTGGGTTTCTGCCTAAAATGGTGACACTGGGTCCATTTTTCTCCAGTACAATGGAAGGTATTGAATTTGGAGATTCATGCATGAACTAAAAATTGGCAGGAAAAAGATCAGTTTAGTGAAATTCAAAGCAAGCTCTTACAATGAAACTGTGTGGGGAGTGGGGATGTCAGTTTGAATTCTAATGGAAATTTTTCACTTAATTTTTTTTATGACAGTATTTTATTAAAAAACCCACGAGCACTTCGAGAAGAAAATATTGCTCACAGTGTAGAAGTTCAAAAGTAGCACTTTGAAAACAGGAGTGAAACTCTTCTGTCTCCTTCCACACATCATCCTTCAGTTTGGAAGTACTCCAAAAGAAATCATCTAAGCCTTTCAAATCAGCTTGTTTTACTTTCTTGTTCTAAAGGCATTCTTTAAGCCAGACTCTATTTTGAACACCTTCACTCTCCTTAATAATCATCTGCTTGATGGCTTTACCACAACCAGAACAA
>VYZQ01067633.1:0-16066 GCA_013400655.1 Mystacornis crossleyi | reverse complement strand
GGTTCAAATGCAGACTGTTCCGACAGCTCTGCAAAACTCTCTCCAATCATGTGGACACCCACCTAAGGACAGCATTCTCTGGGCAGGGTTACATTTGAAATGCCAGTGAGGAACAGGATTTAGGTACCACAGCATCAGGGAGCCTGGAAGCCCCATGTAACCCAACCCATGCTCCCACTTCCAAGGCCCATCCCCCCGGGGGGGACCTCCACAATTACTGACTGAACCAAGATTGTTACAGTACTGTATTTCTACTCTTTAACAGGGGCCTTTCACTCAATATCCAACCCGAAGGACTGAATAAATCAGTTAGCATTGCAATGAAGTTATTTAATGCCAGCTTTTTTTTTTTTGTCAAAGAATATTAAATGAAATTAAATGAAACACACCTGTTCATCAACTCTAAGAGAATACCCTACAACCTCTGTGAGGAAAATAATGTGCCAAATGTTTCATCAACAGTATCAAACATAAAATTATACCAAAAAAATTTTAAAATGCAACTTTTACTGATACTTCTTTCAAGGCAGTAATTATGTGATTTGTCAGTACCAGTAAATAAAAAACCCCCACAAACAATTAACTTTGTTATATAAGTACAGAACACTCAAAGAAGATTCATCACTATCATTAGGTCACACATTTGGCACAAGAGCAGCATAACAAGTAAAAGACATCCAACTGTATGAGTAAGCCAGGCTGTAACATAAACCTGAGATAAGCCTTAGTAATCAAGAGAAAACTTTCACTGTGCCTCAAACATAAGTTGTCATGAATTCTAATCCCACAACCAAACACAGCCAGAAGTGCTACTAATATAAGTAAAACTGTAAAAGCATACTGGGTCAAATTTGTTCAGCGTTAGATCATCCTCCTCCTTTATCTCTCTGAGAGGTACGACATAAGAAACTTGATAAGTAAACTACAAAGGGCTTTAGTTGCTTTGAGAAGTTTCTAGAAATATAAAGTAAGTAGTGTCAAAAGCATCAAAAGATTATTTAAAGCTAAAAAAACTGCAAGATGCATTGGGTGATGAAAAAAAGGAGGGGCACTGGGAGAAAACCTCCCTGAAATCTGGCTTGCAAGTTCATGAGCAAAAGTATTAACCATTCTTCCATAAAGGAAAAGGAAGAGAAAGGGAACACACCTTTTGACTTCAGTAGCCTGTAGAGCTATTACAGAGAGACCTCAATGCTTACGCTTCTTTAATTTTAGGTCTTTATTTGCCATTTACTTCAACGGCCTGTGTGGCTTCCCGTATGTCAGTGACAGAGGTTCAGGTCCCGGCTGGACACCCTGTGCCTTGCTCTGTTCATTTGCTCCAGGGCAGCAGCAGCACAGCACTGCACCCTGGGCTGCAGAGAGCAAAAGGAGCTGGATCCAGCCACATCTCCATGCCAGGAATAGGAGGCAGAGCAGGCAGGATCATTCCATCCATCCAACCCAGATGCGGTTGCTCCCAGGTGAAAACTCCACACCAGCACACCTCAGTATGTCTGATTGTTTGTTGGAAACCAAATGCTCCTACATACACTGCCCTGTTTTGCTACTGTAAGAGAAAACCTCTACCTTTGAACTTGTTCTGGAAGCAAGAACCAACTTGTGAAAATTCAGCTCAAGCTGTACTTCAACACACAGCAAAGGCCAAAACAGCCAGAAGAATTCAGCTGCGCTGACGCGACACGGATCACTGATATTAAAAAGTTCTGATGTTAGATATTTCATTAGTTCTTTTTTCAGAATTAGTAAATAACTCTTATCAAAGCCTATAAGTAACTGACACCATTCAAGCACAACACCACACAAATAACATTGGTCAGAACACAACTTCCACTCTGCTCCTTTTGCAGAACAGCCAAGTCCTGCACAGCACATTGCTCTCCATCTCATCTTGCAGAATGTGAAGTACAGTGTGAATGACACACAAGATCCTGTCACCCTGCCCAGTGCTCTGTAACTACCCAGATTCCCTCCAGCTACCCATGCAACCTCTAGTCTAAGCTGCATTTAAAGACAAGCCTTGAAATTCTACCCTTTTTAAAGCTTTATTCTAATTGTATTTATTATAAAAATTGTATTTAAATATTGTAATTGCATTTACTATATTGTACTGCATTTATTATAAAAAATACAAATAATCAGAATGTTCTACTGGTTATTACCTTCAAAAGAGATGCCGATGTCCCAGTTTTGGAGAGTTTTGTTACCGCAGACACTGAGGAGCCGTTTTCTGGTTTGGCTTTTTCACTTGTTTGAGCTTTATTTACTCCAGGCACTTTGGGCACTGAGCCAACACTCCTGCTTGCTTTCTTCATTCTGGGCTGTCTGTTTATGATGCATTTACAAACAAATCTACAAGCAGAAAGAAAGAGACTTTAAATATAAAATACAGATGAAAAGCAGTGTCTTTTTTTTAAAATGCTCTACTTAAGACCAGAAATCCAAAAGAGCAGCAAAGACCACAAATTAGAGCCAAACAAAATGCATGTGACTGACCAATGGTTTTTGCCTTTTTTAAAAAGGGATTTTTGCTAAGGACTAAGCACTTCCTACAGCTCCACTGCAAATTATAATCATTTTTTTTAGTTCTCATTCCACAAATGGCATTGAACCGAGGATATTTTATAAGTGACCCATGTTGCTGAGTTCACTCATTAGCCAGCAAAAGAAAGGCTTATTGGGGAGCAACGTCCTTTATTTCTGACTGTGGGAAGGAAAACACTGTGGGAGTACTCAGGCAACAGCCTAACTACCAACAACATTGGATCTGAGAAAAGATTACCACCAGCTTGGTAACTACAGTACTGAGAAAAAACGGCAGTTTTCTCAGAGTCAGAGAAAAACTTACTCTATAAAAAATCCAAAGAAGTTGAAAAATTCAGATTCCTTCAAACCATTTATTATTAAAAATCACAATAATAAACACACGGAATTTTACAAAATTTAACACGAGTCGCGTGATTACGAGGATTATCTGCAAGAAGAAACCAGAAGTAGCTCACTGGGTTCCACAGCCCGCAGTGAGGACACTCCTGCAGCTTGGCTCAGCCTGTTGTCTCCAACAGCAGAGAACTCCAGCGCTGCCATTCCACCCACAAGCACAGACGGAAGTCCAGAAAACAGAGCTGACTTTATCCAAACCAGGAGCAGCCACAGCAGACCCAAAAACTGCAGGTATCACAACAGCTGCTATTCCAAGGAAGCACAGGCTAACAGGAGAACAGCCACAGAACAGCCATGACTTGAAGCATGGGCTACCAGAAAGACCAGACACATCAGGATCTTCTCCTCCTGCAAGAGTGAGAGGTGGCAGCTGTTCTCCTCACCACTCCTGAGTCAGATGTCATGGGATGGCAGATTAAGAGGACAATACCTCCACTCCACTTTCAGTCCTACAGATTCCAGGTGGAAGTAAGGGATCAGGTTTATCTGAGCCCAATATCTCACAGCAGATTAGAAACATGAAACATCTAATCATTTCCATCTCTTAAAAATTGAAGCATTTTAAAGGCACAATAAGCAGACTGATGACTGCGTGCTTGAGACATGTGACATAACACAGTGATCAGAAGCACTAAATAATTTCAGCTAACAAAATTAACACTATACCCTTACAAACACTCCTTCCTTCGGAACACCACCTCAACTGCACACAAGTATATTTCAATTCTAACTTTGGTAAAAGTCAGTAAAACTCCCGTTTTGCCTCCTCAAATCCCTAAATACTGTTACCAGAAGCAATAGGAAGCCTCATCGTAAGACACTGAAATTATTTGTTTATAGCTTCCAGATTCTCTTTAGCTCTGAAAGGTAGCATGAACAGACACAGAAAACTTAGTTTGATGTTGCAGTTTCATCATCACAATGTCAAAAATGCACCAGTCCTGCCATACAGCTAATAGTAATCAGAACGCCTTCACAGAAGACTAAAAAACTAAGAGAGAATTTGAAATTAGAGACTCCTAAAAAAACCAAAACCCAAAGCAGAAAAGCCCCATGAAGGTAATATACTTGCTATACACACGTAATATTAAGTGGTACAACTGCCTACTAGATTCCAGAAGCAGATGGTAACACTGGTTACCATATAAGTTCCCACACTTCTATTTCTTGCCTTTTTCATGTTTATGAGTCAAACACTTGTGCTTTTGATCTTATTCAAGTGAAAACTAAAACTGAAAAGGCTAAAGAGGACAGAGTTTAGTAAAACTGGCATCTTTACTACTGAACGGTATTTTGATGTTCTACAGACATAAATTGCCCATAGCATGCTTGAGGAATAACCAAAGGAATTTTCAGAGCACAGTTTATAGCAAAGCTGACTGCATTTAAAAAATTATCCCAAAGAAAAACTATACACTTGTGATAAATGCAGTCAATCAGAACCATCACTTTTTGACAGCTCACAGTGAGAAGGCCAGAGCTCTAAGGAGGGTTAGGGCACTGGCAGTGATACGACTGTGATACGTTTGGGCAAAGTCTGACAGCCTTGCCTGGCAATGTAGATAAAGCAGTGGCTCGGGCTGGCACGGAGACACCCAGCACTGGCCACTGGCAATGCACATTTTTCAAGTGTACAGAGCACATTCACCAGCCCTGACACAGCTGGCAGAGCCAGACACAGCACACCTGAGCTTTGCATGCACAGTAAGTACAGTCGGATCTGTTCATTACAGCAAGTAAGACAACAACGTAACCCACGGGATGGGCGGCCTCAGAAAGAAATGCAGGCTAACGTCAGATTTCACAGAACACACCATTCATACTGTTATCAGTGTATCTCAGGGTGTCAGCAGTGACAACACTCTTTGAACTCAAAAGTTTCCCATCCATGAGAAATGTTCCTGAAAATATGCCCAGTATTTGCTTCAAGAACAGCAACTGCAAAGCACAGTGATGGAAGCAAGTAAAACTCAGCAGTGTAAGCCAAGTATAATCCTCATGTTTCACCACAGCCTTACCTTAAAATATCCATAAATTTGACACTCAAGACCGCTATATTTGATTCACTGAAACTCAAAGGTAGAACTAACTTTCCAGAAAATTTAAAGATACCTAGAGGACAAGAAGGGTTAGGTACCACTGTTCCTGTTTTAATTCCAGAATTAAAAAGAAATTCCAGAATTAAAAGAGAAACTAAGCTCTGATAGTTACTTTCCTAATGAAAGGAGTTTATGTCATTATAGTTTAAAAACTGAGAAAAATATACAAATGGCTCACACAAAGTACGAACAAGATATCAATTAGCATTACAGGTTCTAAAAGCAGCTGCTCACTAAGACTCCTAAAGTGACTTTATGGCCTCATTGTGCCAATTTCTCCCCTCCTGCCTTCTCCAGGAAGGAAAAAGAAGATGGGATTTCAGCACTGAAAACAGAAGACATCAATATGGATTGGAAGCAGAAAAAGCCCCGCTTCACTCAGTTTCTCAAAAGGCAGGTATGGCAGATACAGACTACCTTTGTGCTTCTGAGGAACACCACCACATTCCTTAGGAAGAAACAGTATTAGGAATCAACAATAATCCTGTCTCTGCCCAACAAGAAAATTTAACAATATATTTTAAAATAAGAAATGAAACACTCTCTAACCAAAGAAAGCTTTCTGAAGAGTAACATAACAGCACTAACAATTCAAATGAGAACTAAAATATTATTTTACTATTGTTTTAAAAAGAAAATACTGCACATAAAACTTTAGTTTATATTTTGCCCAAGGGAGAAAGAAGGAATTACTGAAGACTTCCTTTCCCTTTATACACACTTCCTGCCGCCTCAAAAAGAAAAAAAAGGGAAAAAAAGCCACTACTAAAGAAAATACTCATCAACAGGCACAAGACATAACTGGAAAACATTTGATTAATGATAGCACAAACAGTATCAATTAATCAAAATGGAAAAAAGCCAAAACAATGCCAAAATATCAGCTAGAAAGACTGCATTCCTAAAGTAAAATGCAACTCTTCACTCTGACCTGTATCCTTTCCCAGCCGTCTCTCTTTCCACAGCACACATAGCACAGGGAACAGCAGACCCTTGCTCAGGACTGTGCTCTCCCTGCTCTGTGGAGGCATGTGAAACCAGTCCTGCACTTTACACCAGCTGCAAACACAGCGGCATAAATAATAATTGAGAACTGTTTTGCCCAATAGCATGGCTCTGCTCCTGACTGTAAGCTGATATGAGACATCCACCCAGCCAACAGGCAATGCTTTCAGCGTTACTCCTCACAACCCTGAGCACTGAGGCAGGGCAGGGAGGGTATGATTGCTTACCGTGATTATTTGAATCTCATCCATTATTTAATATGCTTGTTTATGCTAATATTGCTGTCACAAAAGTAAAGCTCAGTTACAAGAGTACAAAATATAGTTTCCTGTACCTGGAAGATAATAGAGGGTTAAGCAACAAAAGTATTTTTTGCCCTCAGTAAAAATACAGAACACTAAGAGACATTAAGCAGTGTTACCTACTAAAAACTGCAAATTAAGAAAATTATAAAAATTCTTAGAATTATCTTTAAAGAGATCAAAAAAATAGAAGTGATCCCTCAAATCTGAGGATACTGAGCACTTTTGAAAAATCAATAACCCCAGTTACAGAGGAAACTGCTCACATCTAAGAGCAATAGTCTCAGTACACTTCCACTCTCTATCTGTGCAAATTCTTTGGTTTTGATATATTTAGGCTGACAACTTTGCCCAAATAATTAGGGAATGACGTTTTCAGGTCACTTATAAAGTCCCAAAAGGCAGAAAAGCAAAGAGATTATAAAATACCACCTCATCAACCCCCTGTAAAACACAGATACAGAACTTTCCCAAGTCTCGGCAGACAAGACAGCACAGACACCAAAAAGCTTCATATCTACTATATGAAATGAGCTATACAGAAAGAGACAGCTCTCTACATTTTTAACTTTCAGCCTGCAAGCTGCACAAGCACTCTGCAACAATGTCTCTTGCTCAATAATTCCAAGAACATGATATATGAACCACTGGATTCCAGAAGCCCAGAGCAAATAGTGCATTTCTTTTTCTTTTATTGCTTAAGATCAAGACATCAGTTTTAGTGACTTGAAAGTTTGCTGATGCTAGCGGGTAATTTAAAGATACCAAGGATAACAGGAGAGTCCATGGAATCACAAAGATACTTATGAGACTAACTGGACAATAAAAAAGCAAACAAAATTAAATATAAGTAAACACAAACACATCTATCTCCCGGGGAAAAGCAACCTCAGCTTCAAATATAAAAATGTGCTCTTAGTGTAGCAATATCACTCAGCAAGACAACAGTGTTCTGATTCACAGCTTCATTAAACATCAGTACAGTGTTTGGAATAAGGAAAAGAAAAAAAGCAAAGCAATTCCAGGAACTATTAAAGAAAGGAATAGTCAATGAACCATAAAACACAAATATCACACTCAACAAACCAATTTTTTTCCCATCTACCCACACTTTAATTGCTATGTGCAGTTCTTCTCTCAACTTCAGAAAAAAGTTTTCTTACAGTTCTAAAAATGGTCAAGCAAGGGGCAAAAATAAGATCAAAGGTATATAATCACTCCCATGAGACATCTCACAGGGACCATGATAAAAGCCTATCAAATCTGGAATGGCACTGAGAAGGCAGACTGGGAGTGGCTGTTAATCTTCTCCTCCAATACTGAAACTAAGGACCAGCAAACAAATTTAGAGCCAGGTTCTAAGTAAAAAAAGCGAGCTGTTTTTTTAATGTATATTGTGTGATGGGATGGGGAGACTGGCCATGCACAAGGTACAGAAATTTCCTAATGGCTGTTAAATAGCTGAGCTCAAAGGGCCCAGAAACCCCTCTGAGCCAAAACTAATTGCAGGGTGGGAAAGCAGTCAGGGTGGGAGGGAAGACTTTGGGGTTGGGGTTTTCCCTAAGGCATCTGCCCACAGCTGCAGGTGGGATGGGGTTCCAGGTGGGCTGGATCCCTGTGCCAGTGTGGGCAGTGTCTGCTACATTCTTGTGCTGCAGGAAAATCAGTCAGTCACAACAGTGCACTGCAGTGCAATACAGACGGAGCACACAGGGCTGCACGCCTGGAACAACGGCACCAGGGAGTCCGGCAGGAAAGACCTTTCTGTTACTTTCTGTCTTTAAGATTCTGAAGAGCCTTTACAGTTTTCCACGACAAGCTGTGAAGTTAAAAAATAGGAATTCTGCATTTAAGTTATGTTATCCATCCACTGTTTTCAAGCCACATTTGCTGTTGCTACTTCTCTTTCAAACGGAAAGGAGGAAAGACCAGAGCTTTGGGCCAGAATTGGCTATTAGACACCTCAACTTCTCTACTCCTTCTTTGGAGAAAACTTCAGAGCCGTAGCTGCTGCGAGCGATGTGTAACCGTTGCAATACTTAACATTCCAGACGAGTGACAGGAACATTTACAGAACTCCTGAACTCACAAACTGTGCTCTAAAAGCCTTTTCATAACAAAATTAAATTATGTAGCCTTGTTTTCAAGCTCCTATTTCAAACAACTGCTATTTCAAACCACTGCCAAGGGAAGGAAAAACAACTGTTCATCAGCGAGCATGGGGAAACTGTTCCACAGGGAAGGGGAGCGCTGACATAACTTGGTCTCAGCACGAGCTTCTACACTGACTGCAGCTTCAGAAGACTTTTTTTTAATTATAGCTTTGAAAAACAGAGTAACAGACCAGGTAAATCCATACCTTACTAGTATCCATCGCTGAGCCGATTCTGTGTAGGCTCGGTACCCTTAGCATGCCCATTAACTGTGGCTGCTCACACTACAGATCAAAACACCATCCGCATCACTGTTAAGTAGGGTTTGTTTCACTGGTGTTGAAAATACAGGTTAATTTGGTTACATTGTCATTTTTCACTCCTTCTCGTAAGTTTCACAGCTGCATCCAAATTTTAAGCCACACAGTAACAGATGAGGCAGCAGATACCTATTTCCTGGACAGCAATTACACTTCTGTGTCAGATTTTACATGCTTGAACAAACAGCAGAAATATCAACCTTCCCTGTAAAACCCTCTAGGTGAATATTCCAGTAAAACAGAGCCAACTCCTACAGTAACACTTTGGTTTTCCAGGAAAATAAAAAAAATTGACACACTAATTTTCCCTGCCAAAGGACTGGCCAGCTTTAAGTATAAACCTCACTAATCTAAAAAGTGATACTTGATCAGTTAACTCCATTAACTGGAAGTGCTCTCATCTGTTATTCCAAGCATGCTCTAAAGCAAGTGTTATTCCAAAAACCAATTACCTTTCAGTTATAAAGGTGCATTTAGTGTCCTCTACCCTTAAGTATATACTGTATTCCTCACACAACAAAGTCCACTGGTGGAATGCTTACACTGTTAATTGCTGTGATTCCTACAGCCACGAGTCCTACTGACAAACACACACGTGGAAGTTCTCCTGGCACTGCCACGCACTTTCAAAACCAGCCATATCAATTTTAAAACCAGGGGCGTTGGTAGACTAGCACAACAAAAGGTGTACGACCAACACAACAGCATCCTGCCCTTCCAAACTGACTCGCTCAGCGTACAACATTTCACTGCCGTGTTCTCTCTTGAGCACAGCTGGTCCCAAAAGTGCTGCCTGGAGCAGGTGACCAGCGGTGACCTCCTCCCCTCGGTCCATTGTAAATGTTGGCAGCTGAACTCCGATATCAACAACTGCAGCAAAGGCTTCTGCTGCATCAAGTTCCCAGGGAGGAGAAAGGCAGGCAGCAGCCAGGTTCCCATCACAGGAAGAGGGACAGAGAAAGGACGTGCACTGGGCCATTTCAGGAGGCAGATCAGTGGCTCCTGGCACATGTGAGTTACAGGTAAAACCTGTAAGAGAAGTGATTAATTTTGACTAGGTCTCATGTTCATCCAAAACACTCCACCGGATCTTCAGTTCATGCAAAATCCAAACACTCCAAATCCTGATATCAGGATGGTTGATGATAGATCTGTTCTTATCAGCAGCTGATTAATTACCAGCTTGAGGACTTTCTGTTGCCTGGACTTCTGAAACTGGGAGGTGACTGGGTGCTCAGTATGTCCACTTCACCACCAGCCTGGTCTGACAACATTCTTGAAGGCATTGCAACAAAAAAGTCCCAGAGAACAGAAGAAGCACGAAGAGATGCATCCCCTGAGGACTTTCCCAGGCCCCAGGTGCTTATAGCTCTGGGATTCCCCACCCCAGAAGGACCATCCTGGTCTCAGATGCACCCAGAGAATGGCCTGAATGGGAATGGCTCATGCACAAGTCAATCTTGCTAAGGCTGGGAGAGGCAAGTGCCTTCTGGGAATGGCTTAAGTTAAGTCATGAAAATAATTTAATTGTACCCTGCCACCTAAAGAGGCAGTCCCACCCCTTCCTCGGTCCTCTCCCTTCTCTCCATTCTAGAGATCCCAGCTCATTTTTGATGAGTTGGTCTTTCAGACAGATCAGGACTGATCTGACTCACCTCATAATTGCCAGATACTATGCAAAGGAAGCAGCGGGACTGGGAGCAAGAAGGAAGTCTCATCCTCTCAGAGACGGTGTAGCCTCAAAGTTGTTTTAATTCCGTTTCAGGCTATTGGACGCTCAGCAACAGCCCTGCTTTAAATGGACCTCTTACTGCCACCCACCAAACCAACACTTTCCAAGCCACACTGTTCCAGGCACAGATGAACCGTGTCATTTTTAAGCAGTCAACACAGGACAAAACAGGACACTGAGGGGTCTGAAGCCTGGCTATCTATGGGTTTGAATTTGTGCAGTGGCCCACATCTTTCCTCACCTCCCAGACCTGTCAACAGCACACTCATTACACAGTTTAAAGTCCTTCAGGCTTGGCAGACAGAGCAGAGACAGAGCTACATGCAAATCCTTCCTAAATAGTCTGGTATCACGAAGGGAGGAGCAGTTACCTGCTCCAGTGTGGGAGCTCAAGGACATAAATTTGAGTCATATGGAAGAAACGTCCTTGCGACAGGATGGAGAGCCTCCCATCTACTGACAAATTTGTATTTCCCCAGGGAACAAGGGTAAGACTATTTCTCTTCCAAATTTTATTCCAAGCCTTCCAGAAAAGGGTGAATCACCAGCCAGTTTATGGAGTTGCTGCTCCCTGGGACAGTTTGGTTGTTGGAGCAGTGCAGGATTCTACACGGGACAAAGCCTGGGAAAGCACTAAAAGCCCAGTACAGCATCCCTAACTGATGTAGCTGCTGATGTGCTGATATCCCCATGGAATGCCAAGTGCACTTCCTACTGTGAAACACTTTTAAGGTATTTCTTTAAAAAGCTCCTGCATCTCCAGGTTTCCTGGCAAACCTTTGATGTGTGACTGAAGGCCTCAGAATAGTTTTTCCTCCAGAAAAATGTAGCCTTTCTATTAAAAAAGGCTATATTGAAGTCTTTTCCTTCAAACAGCCTTTATATTACAGCACTAATGTCCATAACTGAGAGAGTTAATTCTCTTCCGTAGATAGACACTATTTATTTTTTACAGGTGTATATATCAGAAAGATTTTCAGGAAATTGCCAAGAAGTTTTTATAATGAGTATTTGTATGATTTCATGTTTTCAATATAGCAAATGTAGTTCTGAATATGAAATGAAGTAGACTGAAATTTCATGTGCACACTTGGATCTATACCCTTTAAAATGTCTTTATTATTTTTCCAGAGTTTTCACAAACAGAATTTACACTGGATATTATTTACAGTCATATCTATCCCTGCAAACTATCAAAACCTTTGGAGAACAGCACGATGGTACCTTTAAACTTTTTCAAAGTCACAGGCCTGCCCATGCTACAGGTTGAGGAAACCCTCTCCTGTAGTTTTGTATAAAACAGAAAGAACAGCAACAGTTGTGGGGGGAAAGTTTGTTATAAAGTTTTCATTTTAACGTGTTAACTCTTGATGAAATGTTCTCAGTACAGTCAAATCCGATGATACTGCCACATTCAAGGATGCATGTCATATTTACAAATCCTAAGTCAAGAATAATTTGATGACAACAACTACCAGCAACTGTACGTATTTAAGAAGTTCATCATTTCCAAAAAGAAACACTAATTGTCCATCTCATATAAGCAAGTGCAGGTATAAAGTAGCTTCGCATGATTCTGTCACCAACAGGCAAGAAGGTTCTTTTTCTTGTCACAGAAAGAAATAAAAGCAAAACTAAAACTTCACGTGTACGCAGTTACTCAAACTTGTGGAAGGAATCATGTCTATAAAAGTGGCTTTCATTTTTCTTTTTTCCTTCAGAAAAGCCTATATTCCTTCAGAGACTTGAAGAAAATATTTGCCGTTGACTATTTAAACTGCTGGTTACGTCTTAGGGAAGAGCAAATTGAAACAGGCAAGACCATTGTCTGAAAAGACACTGCACAACAGATGCTACTTTAAATGCACACCCTCAGTGTCATTTATTTTGCTAAATAAAAGAAACTTTTAGTTCAGTACAACCTGGCAGCTCAGTAAAAAGCAAAAAAAAAATTTTTAATCCTTTTGCTAAACAGTGAGAGTCAAGCTGTAGTAGATAATTTTCATAAACCTCCCCTTGTCACTTAAGATCTGCCCATTCAAAGGCAGCCAACATTCTAGCAAAGAACAGTGAAATATATTGAAGGGCTGCCTCTCCAGCACCAACCCTCACACAGCAAGGAAAAAAGCTTCAAGGCGGCTCCATCTGCCAAAACCACTGTGTGCTTTTAATTAAGAACATACATAGAAATGTATTAAGAAGAACACAGAAAGTTTCAAGGAGTGGTAAGAACGCCAGCCTCTCGGTCATGCTTTCCACCCACCTCCCCAAACACAGATCCCACAGAGAGTCATTACTCACTGCACGGACCTGTGCAGAACACGTACCCTGCACTGGCCAAATGACCAAAGTCAAAGAAACATTTTAAGCATCAAAAAAATACAAATACTTTCAGACTGATGTCATCAAATACATAATTTGAGTACTTCAATTCTACCTTAACTCTTTTATACTATTATTTAAATACTACATATTAGGTGCTCGGTTTCTTCTGAATAAAACTGCATATGTAACAATTAGTTACAGCCAATCATTAGCTTGGCTCCATTCTGGCAAACAGTGATGGAAAATAAAACTGATGCAAGAGTTATCTTCTAAAAATGTCAAACCCAGGCTTGAAGTAAGTAAAAACTTGTTATTTACTCTTCTGAAGTTTTGCCTTAGTGGCTTCACAACCATTTAATATGCAACAAATAACTAGTTCTACTTTTTTTTTTTTTGTACTGAAACGTTGGAGATTGAACCCTTTCAAAAAGTCTCCTTTCACCTAACTTTAGAATTTATTGTTGTATTACTCTTGCCTGCAATTTGGAAAGCTACTAGTTCTGCCACTGATTTGCCACAGTGTCAGTTCTTTGCAAAACTCAAGTACCCCGAGACATTTAGTTACAAAGATGAAGATCAAAAGTTGTAGCACCTTTCACAGTAAAGTCCTCTTTCCCAAAGAAAATCATGCATGTATGTGTGAAAACTCTACTAATGAATTATTTATGTTTAAAGATAGTATCCTGTGATTACTTCCAGGCTGCACTACTGCTAAGTGCTCCAAATGATGGCATCTCTGATCATTTCAGTTGGAAGAAGCTCAAAAGAAACAAGTAATAGGTTCCTTGTAACTAGTTGTGTAAGGCTACCATTATGTACATAAATCAGCTTCCAACACTTGCTTTTTCTCCCTTTTTCAGTATAAAGACCAAAAATAAGACTAAATGGGGTGATTTTTTTTAAGCCAGGAAGTACAAGCCTAACATTTTTATGCTGTTTTTCCCAATGAGCAGTAGTGATTCAGTCCCATTAATAGCATTACACACTCCTAGGACTGGAACCTTGTTAGCAAGACAGGCTCCAACATCACAAGGCCAAAAAAGAACTTCTGAATTACACTGGTGAAAAATCTCTTAAGGAGTTTCTGTAGCCTCCACCTACTGAGAATCTATTTTCCTCTTTCATACCAACAGTAAAGCAAAAATGGCACAAATTTGTTTGACTTCAAAATGTTACTTCTAAGTATGTATCTATTCATATAAAAATGTTGACTGTACATCACATTTATTTTGTACAATTAAATCTTTCCAGCATAAAAATATCTATCCCAAACATGTGCTTAGACAGAAACTTCTAAAACTCAACAAGTTTTAGACCTGGCCTTTTCCTTTAATGGAAAGACCTCTTAATGATGTCCAGGTATGGCTCAGGAAAATGCCAGCTGGCCCAAGCAGGCCATGCCAATGCCCATGCTGACAACGATGTGGAAATTGTGCCAGACCTCAGCCTAACACCCAAATTGTCTTTGATTTGCTACTATGGGACACACTCTCCACTAAGGAAAACCTTTGCTCCAGCCTGCTCCAGAGGACACCTTTGGCAGACGCCTGGAAGGCCACAGAGATCACACCACCCTAGAGCACAGAGGGAAAGGGAAAATACCCCGGAGCCACCAAACACAATAGAAGGTACAGCCCATGACACCTGGAAATCCTTGCACAGACATTTTCCCACTGCGATGTTCCACCATCATCAGACTTTAATAATACAATCCCTCATACAACCAAAGAGAGAAGACAGATCTTTACCAATGATCACACTAAAACACACGTCAACAATTATCCTGAGCAGATAAAATAACTGGGAAAATGTGGGCTGCAATTTCTAACTAGACGGTCCTTCATTGGACAGAAATAGAAAAATACATTAAATAGATTTGAGATGTTTTGTTCCCAATTATGTATCATATTCAATAAAGAAAAAAAAAGACACTTGGCTGTATCGTCAGCCATACAAAAACATCTAAGAAATCAAGGGGATTTTTTCCTTACTTCACCTAGTTTACCAGCCTGGAATCTGGCTTTTCCATTAGCTGAAAGTGAAGTGGCAGTGTTACAAGAAACATGAGACTACTCCTGTCTCAGTTTCCCAGTTTTAATCTCGGACTATTTACAATGACCTTCTCTTTTCATTTTGGTTAACAACTATCTAACAACACTCAAGTAGGCTGGAGACAGAGAAGGAACTGTACTTCTGAGCTACTGCAGCACCTTACTGTGATCCACAGTGTTAAAAGTAGCCACTGGCTTTAATTTGCCTATCTTTCAGCAGCCAAAGTCCACACCATTAATGAAGCAGGAAGCGGCTCCAGAAGGTTTATGTTTGCTTTTGTGGGGAGCAGAGCTTGCACAGACCGTGCCCTTCAACAGAACCCATGGCTCCTCAGAGCTTTTTTCAGCCAGCAGAACCACTTACATGACATTTTCTGCTACAAGAGAGCTGTGTTTTCCAGACTCCAGCACAGACAGTGAGATGCTGTTGTGGAGAGAAGGGTGCAGTTTGCTGAGCATCAGCACTGCATTGTTTTTCTCTCTGAGGACACAGCGTACAGAACCTCTCAGAACAGGCTGGTGACTGGTTTTGGCCCAGCTATAGGAACCTGCCTTCCTACATCCCTGGTAATACCAGGTCACGACACACTTGGCACCTGAAATACTGTGAGGCAAAGGATGGCAGACAACAGGCACAAAACTGGAACTTAGAGGCTCTTTTAGCTATAAAAAAGCAGAAAAACCGCGCTCCAGAAATGCATGAGACCAGAATCCAGACAAAGGTGCTCCCAAACATACCAAAACCCAGCTAGAAAGGTGCTGAACGCGGGCACTCCGCGTTTCTCCTCAGCGAGCTCCACACGCACCCACCATCCCTCTCACGGACACCAGCCAGCAGCGTGAAGCGAATGATTCCACCGCGGGATGCAAACGCGGGCCAACCTGCGCCTCCTCGCCAGCCAGGACCGGCGGACGCTCCGCTCCCTCACCGCCTGCCCCGCGCCCCGCGCCGCTCCCGCAGGGACCTCGCCAGATGGGTGACAGGGAGGACGCGGCAGGGCGGGCGGAGGGTGCCGCGGGAGTACCCGAGGCGGGCGCGGGGCGGTGTCACCGCCGCGGGGTGACAGCGCGGCCCCTCGGGGGGCGGCGGTGAGGAGGGGCCGAACCCGGGGCTCCCCGCGGCCGTACGGCGCTGC
>VYZQ01067632.1:16219-27038 GCA_013400655.1 Mystacornis crossleyi | reverse complement strand
CTCTTGGCTCCTTTTCTTGGAAGAGAGAGACGGAGAGTTGAATTTCCTTTTCCCTGGGACTTTGGTTTCTTCTTTTCTTCTGGAACTGTGCAACAACCCCAAACATCATCCGGGAGGCCCAGAAGGACCCACGCCAAACTTCAGCTCTGGGGAGGAGAGAGACCACACCCACAGAAGGACTTTAAAATCTTTCCAGGTTTCTCTTCACAGCAGGAGGTTTTATTATTTTGCATTTTTATTCTTTTTCTGTGTCTTTGTTAAATAAATAGGGTTTTTTTTTCCCTTTCATCTGAGGAATACNGATACAGACCAGGATGCCACTGGCATGTTAAAGAGGGTCAGACTTCGTACTGACACCTTGGGTACGCCTCTGTTTNAGGACGTTCAAATTCGGACATTCCTCTGAATGTTTTCTCAAACAGGGACAACCAGCCTCCAACTGGACTATGTGTCACTGATCAGCACCTTCTGGGCCCATGCTAGGTCTCCATGTTAGGTTTTTTGTATACCAGGCCATCAAGTCTATTATAACAGCGGTTTATGTAGATAAAATTATGCAAAATCTTCACATTAATTCTGAACTTATGTCATGAAATGGATAACATAATTAAAACCAAGGATAATAATTATCTATTGCTAAAAAACTTAATGAGATTCATCTGTTTTATTTTACTGACAGTTGATTATAGAGGGAGCACGTACTTTCCTTAGTTTTCATGAGATTATTTGAGAACCTATATATGCACAGTTATTATTCATCTATAAGTTACCAATATCTATGCATTAGAAAGCATTTGTTTATAATATTTAGCAAAATTTGGTTGGATCTTTTTCAGAATTATTCATCATCCATACCATACATCTACCAAAGCAAATACAATTAAATGCTTTTTTTGGTATTAAGCAGTGCAACATGTTTCACTTAAAGTTTGAGGCCCTGCTATTTCTTGGGGGATTCATGCATTCACAGTTCAAATTTGCTTCTCTGACACAGCAGGAATGTTCATTTCTGGTGTTTCTGCCTTATGTTAACAGAGCATGAAATAAACAATCAAACAAAAAAACCCCATGATTCATATCACTAATTAACTAGATGGGCTGACATGCCACAGATTTCATTTACATCACTCTCACCAGGACAAAAAAGGCCATATTTTGTAAGAACAATTCTTTTATTTTTTTACCTACCTAAGCAATATGTAGCCAGGGAACAAAGAAGAAGAAAAAACAAATAATGTTTATAAGTAATTGTAGGAAAATTTTGTGCTATATAGAAATTGTAGTTAGGCACATAGACACAATGTAAAGAATAAATTACATGAAGCATATGAAGACACCTGCAAATATTGTTGTAGCAATCAATCCAATGGATATGCATGTGTTTATTTTTACAAGTATTTATTAATTCACACTTGCAATTGTGATAGTTTGGTGACTCAAAAAACCCCTTAATTAATCCCAAAATTATAGACATAAATTTTCCTTTCCTTTCTTCTCTCACTAAAAAAAATTCTAATACACAGAGTGAATAATTGAGATAGGTGGGTATTTCTGTGCCAGATATTCCCACAAAACCCATCATCTCAAGTGGTGATACTATGAAGAGCTGTAATTTTGTGATATTTTCTTTTTTACCACATTGCTTTAAGAAATTTTGAGTCATTTGTTGAACTGATAAATTTGAGGAGCAAATTATAACACCTAGAAGGCTTTTACTGGGAATTTTTTTGTTTGATCACAGTTTTGTTCTCTGCAGTATAATGTTGAAGAGGGTTCTACTTTGTTTTGCATCAGACAAGCCTGAGATTCTCTGTTGTTTTCAGACATTATTTTTCAAAATATTTTTGTTTTTATTTTGAGACTAGTCAGATCTCTTCGGACAAGTTTTGCAGATACTGTGGGTCAAGACAAATTACATATCCTTTGGAATCTCTTCAGATATAAGACTAAAACCACCTCTGACAAAATTAACTGCCTAATCTCAGCACACATATATCTAATCATAGAGTCATAGAAAACTACAGGATAGAAAACATCTTTTAAGGTCTGTTTGCATACCCTGTTTAAAAAGCATCCCTACAACTGTGGCTGAGCTCAGCCTCTGAGCAACTAAACCATTTCCATTTAGTTTAATATGCCTAAATAGAACCTGAGAGAAACTAAATGGTAGTAACCTTCCCCTTTCCCTTTCCTTTATGATGCTTTCATGCAATATTCCTTGGTCAAAGAATAGAAACTGAACACAAAAGGCCATTTCATGTCTTAAATGTATGATCCTGGGAATAAATGTGAAGAACTTCTCTGTGGGGGTTAGAGATTTAGTATGCAGCACTGTGCTGTACAAGGTGAAAATGAAGTCTAGCTTTTACTGAGTTCTCATCTTCCTTTCTTTGAATAGTGTGCACTACCTCCATGTTTTCAACTCATTTCAAATCACTGACATAGTCATGCTGGTAGGAGGAAAGGGTGTGTTTTGACCAATTTTTGACTCAAAATCTGGCAAATGGGACAAATTACCACAATGGACTACTTTATCCACAACTACACTTCCTGACTAGACAGTGCACAGAGTTGGAAAAAAATAAATAGCATGGTTAAAATTATAAAGGACATTAAGTGCCACACATTTAATTACCTTTCTAAGACTGTTCATATTCTCTTTATTGAACAGAAAGTTCAGCTGGTCAAGGAGTTTAAGAATTTTTAAACTCTCTGTATTGATATTTTGTTTGATGCAAAATTGAGTTTTAGCCTAGATTTTCTCTTAATTGATAAATAAAAAAACAAGGAAAAATGTTCTCTTTAAATATGATACATTTTTTCATGTGGCTGTTAGTGGTTGGAAAAAGAGATGAAAATGCACAAAAGGAAAAATATTTAGTTACTTACAGTGCATATAGTACACCATTTAAAGGTGGTTTATAGACAAGTGGATTTTTTATTGGGTTTTTTCCCCCCTTTATGGAACACTTAGATAAAGAGTAAGGGGTTTAGCATTTGCTGGATTTGTTACAGCAAAAAAAGTTTCATTGAAACTGGGACACAGAGGGAAGGATAGTGAAGCTGGCCAATGAAAGAAGACAGAGGTATTTTGAAATTTTTAAGGCAAAGCAAAACAAAACAAAGAACCTGGAAGCCTTTAATGGTTGTAGACATTCTATGGAAAGCCTTCCAAGCAGGTTATAAAGAGCAAATATCTAAATACCACTAGCCTTTTATGGTAATCTATGAGTATTTTACGTTATTCTCATAGAAAATTCTAGTGTTTTTATTAGGTTTCATTTTTTTTTGCATCAGATGAGAGAGGAGCAAATCTATCAATTGTTGTTCAGCATTTGCAAATAGATAAGTATAGTAAGGGTTTTTCTGGACGGGAACTGGTCTGGATGAAGGGAGAAAGGAGGATAGGCAGGATGAGATCCGTATAATGAAGTTGTGGTGTTAATGCCAAAAAGTTAAAGGTAAAATGTAACAGTTTGTCACAATTATGTTTCATATTGGCAGGTGTTCTGAACTTTCTGTTTGATAACTAGACATATAAATTTCAGCTCTTAAAGCTTTGCAGCCAATTTAAGGCCTCATTTATTTCCCTGACAGCAAGATATATATGCTGCCTGGCATAGTGGATGTCTGGGGCCAAATCCACCACTTTGTTGCTTGTGTGTCTTGTGGGAAGTAAATAGTAGCAATTTTTCAGCACAGGCACACCAGCACAAGGTGTTTAGCAAATAAATGAGCATAAGATGACCTGTGGTGTCCTGAAATTACTAAAATTCATGAATAATAAAATGATCTATAGATTGTTAGCAGAGGGCTATAGCAAAGGCTAATTTGCAGTCACTGAAGCTTTACAGGATAATTTGTAATTTTTGAAAATTTAATGACTTCATCAGTTTTTACCTATTTTTTTACCAATATAATTGTCTGAAAGCCAACCTTCAGTAGAGATCTTCTGTCTAAATAAAATCACAGTCACCTAAATCATCACATTACAAGTACTTAACTGACTTTATCTATACAAATTTTCATTCTTTCCTACAATATGGTATCTACTAAAAATATCTCTCTATCTTATGAACACACATTTTTAATTTTGTAAATCTTATTAACATATGAAACAATTATAAAAAAAAATCCCTAACTATGTAGCAATGCAACTGGGAAAAAAGAAATCTAGAGAGCAAAATATAGCTCTTTGAAAATAAGTGAAAGGACCCCAAAACAAAATCAAAGAAATGAGAAAGAAAATTAAAAAGATCAGCACATAATATCATAGAAATTCTGTGGCATTTAGCTAAAGCTTTGAAAAAAAAAAAAAAGAAGTGACCCATGAGTTCGGATCCTTGATCATATTTTATTTATTTGCATTATTCAGTGACACACCCATACTNCAAATTTGGACCATGGTCTCGAAAAGCAAAAGTAGAAAATGGGAGCATCGTCTCTGTAATTTCTGCTTTCTCTAAATCACATTCTTAATTAAGGAAGCTAAAGTTTGAAACCATTTAAAAAGGAAAGCTAATTAATATCATTCTGTCAGTGTAGAGAAATAGTGACATTTGGCAGATACTTGTGAAGGACTTTNAGCACAGGCACACCAGCACAAGGTGTTTAGCAAATAAATGAGCATAAGATGACCTGTGGTGTCCTGAAATTACTAAAATTCATGAATAATAAAATGATCTATAGATTGTTAGCAGAGGGCTATAGCAAAGGCTAATTTGCAGTCACTGAAGCTTTACAGGATAATTTGTAATTTTTGAAAATTTAATGACTTCATCAGTTTTTACCTATTTTTTTACCAATATAATTGTCTGAAAGCCAACCTTCAGTAGAGATCTTCTGTCTAAATAAAATCACAGTCACCTAAATCATCACATTACAAGTACTTAACTGACTTTATCTATACAAATTTTCATTCTTTCCTACAATATGGTATCTACTAAAAATATCTCTCTATCTTATGAACACACATTTTTAATTTTGTAAATCTTATTAACATATGAAACAATTATAAAAAAAAATCCCTAACTATGTAGCAATGCAACTGGGAAAAAAGAAATCTAGAGAGCAAAATATAGCTCTTTGAAAATAAGTGAAAGGACCCCAAAACAAAATCAAAGAAATGAGAAAGAAAATTAAAAAGATCAGCACATAATATCATAGAAATTCTGTGGCATTTAGCTAAAGCTTTGAAAAAAAAAAAAAAGAAGTGACCCATGAGTTCGGATCCTTGATCATATTTTATTTATTTGCATTATTCAGTGACACACCCATACTGAAATAACCAAGAAAACAGAGACTGAAACCACAGTTGTTCTCTTCTTTACCTGAAACTTGACCTCTTACTGCAGTTGTTTTTTCTCCCAATTTAAAATATTTTTATTTCTATTCTGTGTATGACATCTTCCCACTTGGCTGTCTCCAACATACTCTTCAGTTGGAGACAGATTTTCATTATCTTGGATGTTATTACAGAAAAATTGGATGCAAGGCCTGGCTATTTTTTTAAATGATGTAACTTTTTTAGCTTATTTGAATTCTCTGTTTTACCTGTCTTTTATCAATATATGCAAATTAAAAAAAAACCCATACAATCTTTGTTATAATGTTTTATGTCACCATTTCTACACATCAATGCCCACCTCTCAGCTGAATAAAGGCAAGTATAGGTTGACGGCTTTTTACCCATGGTATTTTTAAGAAAGATCCACATATTACTTTTGAAGAAATAGTCCTACACTAGGATTAAGTGAGCAGTAACAACTTTCAATAGCAAATGTAAGTATCAGAAGAGTGTTCTGTTTGCAGTAATATACATTTTTTTCAGGAAAAATTTGGACCATGGTCTCGAAAAGCAAAAGTAGAAAATGGGAGCATCGTCTCTGTAATTTCTGCTTTCTCTAAATCACATTCTTAATTAAGGAAGCTAAAGTTTGAAACCATTTAAAAAGGAAAGCTAATTAATATCATTCTGTCAGTGTAGAGAAATAGTGACATTTGGCAGATACTTGTGAAGGACTTTAAGGGGATATTTACAGTGACAATATTAGAGAAAGAGAATGTACAAGTGAAATAAAGCAATATCTGGAAATTACCATTTAAAGAAAAAAGTATTCAAAGGAGGAAAGGGAAAGATAAAATAAATGAAATGAGCAGTTAGTCAGCTTATTTTACAATTTTAATTGCTTTTTAACCTTTAGAATACTTCTGAAGGCAAAAAAAATTAAATAAATACATTTATAAAGTCTTCTTTGGTTTTTTTTTTAAAGTAGTTATTCTCTGACAATGCAGAACAAATTTCTCCTTTTATAATGTTCTTGAATTATGATTGAAAATTTATGACTTAACAAGTACCATTCTATGAAATATTTATATTGCTCTTCAAGTGGTATTTTTGAAGAAAAAGAAAAGAAAAGAAAATTATTTGCTTGCAGCAATAAGTTTCTCTAGACAATGGACTTCCTGAATGAAACTTCTCATAGGTAATCACAGTGACCTTGTTCTTTGCAAAAGTTGTGCATTATGTTTATTGTAGTCAGAACATATGGACCATCTAATTAGTCCCAGAGCTTCAGAGCCGGTGCTTAAAACAAGTTAAGTAGGAATTGTTCCTTATGAAAATTCAGCACAAATGGAATGTCTGGAACTGTTTTGGTTTTGGTTTTATTCACCTTCCCAGTCAGGAAGGAAATGTAGCACTCTGAGGTTTCTTGGGCAGTGTCTGGAAGAAGAATAAATAAATAATTAAATACATACACATATACATACTAGGATTTCTCATCATGCCATTTTCACTGGTTTTCTACTAAACCTTATTCATCTTTTCTTGATCATGTTTCCCCAGAAAATAAACTTGACTGAACTGAAAGTACTAGAAAAACGAAGCAGAAGTTTAGTATTGCTTTTAGTCACTGCTATTTCCGACCTTTCACTCTATAACCTTTTTTTATTCTTTCATGCTATGAATAGGTTGAGCCCTTTTGTCAGTGTGGCTATCTCTATTTTATCTCCCTTCCCACAAACGGGACGGAGAAGCTGAGCCGACATTGTCTTGATCTAGTTTATTATTTTATCAGTCTCATATACAGAGTTGAGACACAAGAGATAGTACACAGCTCACGTGGCAGCAGGTATCCAATGATTTCCTGCTTACAGAGTATTCTTTAAGGTTTTCTAGCCAATAACAGGCTTCTAAAGTTTAAAGACAGCTGTTTCATCCAAATAATGAAACTGCACGTACATCAATCTCACACAATACTCACTTGTTATGCCTTATATAATAATTCCCAATATTCCATTATTGAGCTTAAACTTATCTATCTTGCTAAGCATATTTTTTGCTGCTTTAGAACCTTTCTCAGCAAAACCTAGAAACTAACCATTGTTTTAATGTCCTTGCTCTATTACAAAATTGTATCTTCTTCTATCTTCAAGCAAGCACAGCGGATCCTAAATTCTCCTGCTGTATTTCTGAAACCTGCTTTTTCCCCACATCTTAAGGGCCTTTTCACCTTTTGTATTTCCCACACCCTATTTCATCTTTTTAATAGTAAAATGATTAATAATTCCTAATAGCATTCAAACTATTTAACAGGCTAAAAGTACAGGTGAATGCCCCAGAAAAAGGTTGTCTTCTACCAGACACTGTAAGCCTGTCAGGGTGATATCAGGCAAAGGTGTGGCACCCAAAGTACCTGAAAAGTGGAACATAGCACTGACACATTGTGCTGTCTCTGCCTCTTTGGCACTCAGGAGGCTGAAACTCAATAAACCTGTGAGTCTCCAGAAATTGCTTTTTCAGATCGTACTAAGCTGTAACATTGCTCTACTTTTTTGGTTGCATTAAGGGATTTCTGAATTTGTAAGGCTGCTGGCTACCGACATTTCCTCTAAAACTGCATGGCAAACTGGTGCTCTGTAGGTAGAGAAACAGAAATTATCTACTAGGATGAAGGACAGTCTTCCGCATCACTGGGGCTGTAGAATAAAGACATAAATTTTTTTTATCATTTTAACACTGTGTGAAGTTCACCTGCTCATTCAGATTCCTTATCATGGTCTAAAATGAAATAATCAGCTTAATTGTGGAAGGAGAGTATAGCACAGACTTGACTAAGCGTCACATACGAGATCTAAAGCATTAAATCCATCTAAAACTCACTGAATTTAACTTGAGATCCTGATTTGGAGTGATTTTTCTATTGGGTACCATGGAATGTGTCTCCACCAATATTTTTTCCAAGGGTTACCTCAGTACAGGTTGTCCTTAATTGCTTTGTTTGCTCTAAGCAGACTTTGCACTAACAGAGCACTTTCTCAGCACTACAGCCACAGTGTACATGCCAGCACCACAGCTACCCAAAAGAAATACACTGTGCATGATCAAAAACCTTTGGGTAGGAAGATGTGTGAACCTCACCAAACAGATGCATTAGACCTATTAAATCTCTGGCCTGATAATTCTAATAGCCAGCATTCAAGCAAGTTAATTTAATGAGCTTAGTGCAGTAAGAGCAATTTCATCTATTTTCATGTATTTGAGTGCTATATTTCTTTGCTTCACCTTTTTAGTAAATCTCATTAAAACCACACAGACTCAGTTGACTTTTTCAAATAGCCACTCTTTACAGAACTAGAGGAATTAAGTGAAGTTAGTGTAGTGTTCTGAGAATGCTTTGCACTGCCCCTGAACTTAAACTTTAATAATTTTTATATATCTGAGTTGGACTCACTGGATCAGATACTGAATGATATTGTTGCCATGTTTAAAATTCATGAATATGTGCTTTATGCACAGATTAATATAAAAAGTCTTTCTTTTTAACTGAATTTTTTAAGCAAAAATGTACTGAAAATATAATGCAGTTTCTTGAATATCTGAATGCTGGTGGGGTTTTTACAGTCACTTAAGACTCTGACAACCAAATGCTAAAACTATAAATGCTAGGAACAGAACCAGAAAGTCAGATTAAACTTTGCAAATGAAAATTTCCAGCATAACTATAGGTCCTTGGAAGATTATTCATTTTAACAAGCTAAACTAAATTGCACAGATTAAATGGATGCTTTAAAGTGGCAGCATTTTGTGCAATCTTCCATATCTACTGACTTTGAAAACCTCTCTTATTCAGTTTGTACAAATACTTCTGAGTCACAAACTAATGATTTACAAAACAGAAGGACTGTATGGATGCAACAGTTACATGATGCAACATGTTACAGACTGTTACATGATGCAAACTGTTCAGAGAAATACCAGGATCGTTAGCCTTTCATCTTCTAAAGATTAAAAAAAAAATCAGATGTAGAGTTTAAAATTTATAAGAAATCTTTTTCAACAAATTGTTTTCTATTTTGATCCTCCATCACACACTTTATAAAAAAACAATAATCCACTGAAGCCTACGCCTCAAAAAAGTTATTAAACTGTTCTAGCAAGAAAGAGAAATATTGTCTGGCTGGTCCTAGGGGTCATACGTGTACTGATGATTTTGTCACCACTTCCCATATACAGGATATGAAGAGGTATCTTTCCCTTCTATGGTTTCAGTGTCAATCTGTGAGGTCTAACAGCAAGAAGCCAGATGCATGAGGTGGCAGAAATAGTGGTGACATAACAGCCACTGCTATTACACATTCCCAAAGTTCAGCCTAGGATGCTTGGGGAAGGGGAAAAAAGAGAGTTCTCTTTTTATCTTGCCTGGTTAAATGGAAATAGCAATATAAATATGGAAAAACACTTATAGGAAACACAAATTTCTTTTCTTTTGCCTTCTTTTTCAAATATTACCTTCATTACCTCCATGTTTAATCTAGAATTCAGTTATTTGTTTTCTGTTTTACTAATAATCTGTTTATATGTGCACTGTAGACTTTGAAAGCATAGCAATATTACAGAATAATGTCTTGTAAATTAACCAATATGACAGCCATGGTAGTTGCCTTAGGTTGTAAATCTTCCAAGAATCAGGATAGATACTCAGATGATTAGCCCAAGCTAAACTCCACGTTGCTTTGTGTAACATCCTGCTATTATCACACTGTCATAATCGCAAAACATAAGCAAGGCATACTTCAATAGGCACTGGGTTTGAATGGCTGAAAGATTGTCCAGCAGATTACATTCAAATATATAATACTTCTGGTAATTTTTTTCAGAACTGTGAAAAGATTATGAGCAATACTTTGTATTAAAAAAAAAATAAAAATCCCAGTCACTATTGTGTTCAGGATTACAGGTTTATATTTTGAGTAATGCAGTGCACATTTTGGCTCCAATCATGGACTGCAGTTCACTGTACTATGTAGTCTGCACAATACCTTTGAATCAAACAGACTAAGAAACAAGGAGAAATGACTAAATAAAAAGTCACAGTTTTTAATTCTAATGAGAGGCAGCCAGTTTGACATCATGACATTGAAATAAAAACTACGGTGAGAATCACAGTCTATTTTTGCTCTGATGCTGACTGACTCCTCCTGTGATTTCAGCCAAATTAATCAGGGCCTAATTCTGTCAGTTTTAGCCACAGTGATTAACTCTTTACTCAGTGAATAATACCATATATATCAGAAATTTGAAAAGCATGCAGAACCTTTCACAAATATCAGAAGGCTGAATCCACTCATAAACTGACCCTTTTCGATGTGAAAGCTATCTCACCCACTTCCCTCAAATCACCAAAAATGCTCTGTGTACAGACCAGCAGTGGCAGTTGAAAAAAACAGTTTGGGGTTGTCTCTCTCTTTTTTTTTTTTTTTTTTTTTTTTTTTTTTTTTTTTTTTTTTCTGTTTGTAAATTCACCTACTTTTTTTC
>VYZQ01067629.1:1247-12803 GCA_013400655.1 Mystacornis crossleyi | reverse complement strand
TGCACACACACAGGACAACCTGCCCTCACTCAAGCCTCTTCCTGGTTTCCAGTACCAAGGAATTGGCTCAAATCCCTCAGCACAAGGTCTAAGAGCCCTTCTCCTATTGCTGTGGTCATTAATTATGACAACTGGATCTCTATCAGGGTTTTACAAGCTGGAAGGTACAACAGCTAATTAACATTGTGCTCTCAGTCCCCACAACCTCCCAGCCGAGCCACAGCTCTGCCAAAACATTTGCTGGAGAGAAGGAAGGGGGAGAGAGGAAAAAAAAATATAAAGAAAGACAGAAAATCATCTTGGCTCCCAGCCCAAAGCTTTCTCTTTTTAAGATGCATTTCAAGAATCTGCTGGCTGGTAACCTCCCCGAGTTACGAGGGAGGCTGCTTGTCAAGAGCTGACCTGAGCTGGATTTAATTGGCAGCCAGCTGGAGCGAGATCCAAAGGGCACCTTGGGGAGTGGCAGAGGATGGGAACAGCCACCACACGAGCAGAGAGCACCCTCTGCAGCCACAGCCAGAGCCTGGACCTGCAGTGGGCTCTGGGTTTGGGCTGGACAGCCCCGGGCTGTTCACAGCTCCAAGCAGCTCCCAGGACAGCGGTGCTGACTGGGGATTTACAGGCTGGATTAGCTGGGAGCAATCAGCTGCTGATGCCAGCTCCTCCTCTGAGGCTGCCTGTTGCCTTAGGCACAACCACTGCCTTTCTGCTTCAGAATTCTCCTGTTCTGCAATATTTATCTCCTGCACTAAGTTGGTTTTTTCTGGGGAAGGAATACATTCACAGAGGAAAAACAAATCAAATATTCTCCAGCAGTACTTCGCAGTAGAAAATATTGACCAATTTCCACATCTAAGTATTATCAATATCCTAAGCCTTTAATTCCACTAGAAACAAAACAAGCGCATTTGAGAGTTTCAGTCAGTGACTTGGGAACATTATCATTCTTGCTAAATATAGCCCCTCAGGAAAATATTGACCATCAAACTGCACTTTCAGATGTTTAAAACTACCCAGGGTATTCCCACTCCCTCATTCCACAGCCTGAGCACCTGCCACCTTACGGCTTCATCACCAGCTGAAAAGAAGTTTAATTTTTAATGGAGCAACATGACCTTTCTCTCCCCTGCAAATGAAGTGACACATGTTCACGCAGAGGAAAACCAAACCACACCGCGACACGCTGTGAGTTCAAAAGGCAGTGAAGGCACAGAGAGCTCTTTCTGTGCTCTGCACAAGGCTGGCTCGCAGGTTCATCTTCACAGACAAGCAGAATCCAAACTTTGCTGATCCCTCAGTGTTGCTACCTATCAACACATCATCATTTCAGAACTCCTGGCTGCCTGAATATGAAAAATAATCCTCTTGTTTTCCTCCTACATATTTTAGCACTCCCCTCTGCTTCCCACCTGGCTTGTTACCAGCCTCTCCCGACCACTTGTTGCTACAGCCTTTGGCTCCCTGACAAACTGAAATCTTTGGCTTTGATCCTGCAGTGAATCCAGACCCACAGTGGGGGTGAGCTGGTGTTGGAAAGCCAAGAAAGGCCATATATATTTTTTTTTTTTTACCCCCACAGTTCAGACTGGGGTGTATAGAACTGCCCAGTTTATGCCCTGGGAACTCTTTCACCAGTCCAGTCACCAATGCCAAGCAAAATTTCCCCTGCCTGATGAAAGAAAAAGCTCATAGTGGGTAAAAAAAGGATCTGGTTGTCCATGGCCTTGTGCCAGCTACAGGAATGCATCCATCAGCCTGGAGTTCCATCCACAGCAGACCCAGCGTGTTCCCCACGCACACCTGCTGACCAAGGCAGGTCAAGCTGCCCAGCACCTGGGAGCAGCACAAGTGACAGCTCTGCCAGGCGAGGCAGTGCCACCCCAGCAAGGGCACAGGCCCACGGCACCCAAACAAGCACCTTCACTATCAGCATTGCAAACACACCACGATGTCCCTGGGCACAAAGGTGTATTATCCAGGAAGGGAGACTTGAACACGAACTTTTCAGTCTTGAAGCATCTTCAAGCCATCCTCCCCTCGCAATCCCCACCACCGGTGGTTTATTTGTTTGCTGCACAACATCATAAACATTTTTACCAGCTAGCAAACTTGAAATCCAATTGCTTTCAAGTGAAGCCCGGTGTGCATAATGCCCTCTCCTTCCCCTGGAGTCATTTTTCTTCCTGTGTCTATGGAATCAGGAGCGTGGGCAGGCACAGTCCCACGCGGATCCCGCTGAATGCCTGCGGGTGCTGAGCCCTGTCCCTGCCTCTCCTTGTTAAGGGCAGCACTTCGTGTCTCACTGACACGTCTGAGAATCAGCAGAATTAAGCTCTTGTGAAGTATAATTATTATAATTATTCATAACTGTCATCAAGATGTGCCTGTGATCGCTGCTCTCACTTTGCAGTGGGGTAAGGGTGGCAGATGAGTGCAGGAGCTGGAACACTCATTTTTCAGGCTCACTCTGCCCTATTTTCTCCAGAACTTCCAGTTACAACACAGGTGCCTGTTGAATCCCAGCCCTGCAGGAAGGAAGAGCAGCCACTTCCATGGCTGGGTCACCCACACACAGAGAAAACACCGAAATGGAAGCACCACCTGGGCGTGTTGGGTTTGCCCTGTGTCGAGCTGAGCACAGAACACACCACAGTCGTCATTTATACCCTATACAGATATTTTACAGGAATAGGTACCATGGGAAAAAAGGCAGTTTAAGAAGTTTGGCCTGTAAGTTTTAGATGAGCATTTGGAGAAATTCCAGCGAGGGAAAAGGCTGAGCACTCACTGCCATCCTGCACCCGCACTTTCCTCCATCAGTCACACAAGTGGGAACAGGGCAGGGACACCCCAACAGCTTCTAATTCTCTCCACTGCCTGTTTTCAGCCCCCAACACTCATTCCCACGGCACGGGAGCGTCCAACAGAGGAAATACCTCCTTAGCACCATCACTCCGCTGTGGAGCTGTGAAAAAAGCGCTCTGCCAGTCACAACCTGGTGAGCACAAAACAAACAGTGATGTATGGTGGCGAAGCTCCTTTCAACAGCTGATTACACAGATAATAATCTGTTTGGTTTTAGGTGTTTTAGGGTTTTTTACACAGATTAATAATCATAAACTCAGCAGGTCAGGCATTACCACAAGATGAGAGGCTCTGACAACCAGCACTGCATTTAGAAAGGATGCTTAATTGAAGCTAATTTCACTAAGTGACCTTAAATAGCAATTTCCTTTTCATATGACAGAATGACTAATTTTTTTTTTCCATTTAAGGCACAAACCTTCTATTTTTTTCCTCCCTTCATGATTAACTTTGAAGTGCAAACTCCTGAATGTCCTTTTATCCAAGACTCAAAGGGCTGTGCACAGCAAAAGCTAACCTGCAAGGTTCTTTTCTATGTGTTCACATTAAGGATTGTACAGTCAGGTACTGAATACAAATTCTTTCCCTCAGAAATCAGAATGCCAAGGCCATCCAAAGATCACAGTGGTGAAACCACAGTGGATCTTGACAAATCTGCAAATTACTGAATCTCGAGGGAACACTGCAGCAGGCAGAATTCATCTGTACTGGCCTCCTCCTCGTTACTTTCCCTGAGCATCTTCACCTCTGCAATTGTATTATTTCATGTATTATCCAGCCAAATGAGAGGCAGCAGAGCTGTTCCCTGCTGCTCCCTCCATTCCCTTCAGTTGCAGGATGGAGCCTGCACTGAATCCTGACTTTTAGCCTGGACAAAGCCCTCCACAGCCACATTTAGTTTTAGATAAACAGGACCCAAGCACTCCACGATTCTGACTGATTTTGGGGAGTCTTTCAGACAGGAGCACTTGAGTTAGGAGAAAAGTAACTGAAATCGTGGGAAAGCATACTGGAAAAGGCAACGAACAGCAAAAAAAGCCCCAAACCAACACCTAGACACGTTCTACTCTCAACAACAGCACCGGTTTCCTCAAGATGGGCTCTCAAACAGGACAAGGGAACAGGCTAAGGCTGAAGCAGCCACTGACTTCCCTGAGACACTTCTCTGGTGTGTGTCTAGACCAGAATGAAGCGTTTCCAAAGGACTACTTAGCACTAAACCCAACACTTCCATGTCCCTAAGCAGGATCGTACAAAGCACTTCCAAGAGCCATCGGTTCAGACTGTGCCTCCCTCTCCCAAAGCCTTTGGCACGGCTGTTTAAAACAGTGACAGGAGCAATTCCGACAACTTAACGAGCCTATTAACAAAAACAATGTCCGTAATTCGCTTTTATTTGCATGGTTGTGACCATGAAAAGAAGAGGCAGTACACTCACTTGAAATCAGCGTTTCCATTAGGGATAATCATTGTGGGAGCCTGCTCTCACTTACCACCAATTCCAACCCAAAGGACACCTTCTATTAAGGTAAAAAAAGTTTCCATCATTTAGACTTCTGCACAGTGTCAAAGTGTAAACAAAAGAGAAAGGAGAGCTTGGAGGAAGACTCTCAACAGCTGAGATAACCAACTTAACAGAGACAGTGTGAATTACACAGAAATCTCAATTTCCAATGCACAAACTCAACTGAACAAAGCACCCCCGTCATGTGCCCACTGAGACTAATTCTCCCTTCCAGATTTGCTCTTTACTGCATTTTAAGGATGTTTTCACCACTCTTATTTGGTGCTTCTCTGTGGTACTAACACAACCTCTGAGATAAAATTTATTAAGGCACCATTCTGAATTTATCCATGAAAATCTCAACAGTCTCAATCTTATTTTTGAACCAGCATGGTCATATCAGAAGGGCAAGGTTCTCGTAAAGCAGCAAACTTCCCAGTTCAGCTCTATCTCTAAATTATCCCATCTTTTATTATTTTTGCCTGCATGTTAGACAGGGATCAAGGAAAACATGGTATTAACTGCTGCTGCCATTCAATTAACATTAGTGGGGCTACAAGGAAAATAGAGGTGTGGATAAAGCCTTCAAACACACATTTCACCGGGAAAATGGATGCTTGTGATTGTAAGGCGGTGCCTTGACTAACACACTTGCACAGTTTGGGTCCAAGCTAGGCATTGTGGCATGATGCTGAACATTGCATTTCCTATTTATCCTGACAGCAAGCAATGTTTGCCCTAAAATACAATATTTAGGGTTCTGTTCATACACCCCTCCGTAGCATTAATTACTGGCACTCAGGTTGGAGTCCAGGGAACCACATTCCTCAGCTGAAGTAAACTTGTGGAATTCCAAGGAAGTCTAGGGGAACTTTGTCTGCTTAACTGGCACGTGGTCCTGAATTTATGGCTTTCTACACTTAATTTAGTTTTCCATAAAGTCACAGCAAACCCCAGCAGGAAGTTCTCTCTCCAGTATATTTTAAAATGGTCACAAACATTCAAAGAAGTTACCAGCACAAGACTTCTTGTTTTTCAAAACTGTACCACAGAAGGGTTTCTGCTAAGATAGGGACCTCGGTTAAGGATTTTTGGGGGTTCTGGTTGTTTGGGATTTTTTTTTATATCCCTTAAGAGTTTAGCAGCACCTGCAGAAAATTATAGATTCGAATTAGTTTTAAAAGAAAATTTTATAAATGGTTCTCTTCCGTATCTCAATTCACTAACATAGACTGTACTTAATGAAATTAACACAACAGAAGTGAAAACACAGCATTAATTATGAACAAAGTCTCCAGTTGTAGAAATTGTCGGTCCGTGCATCCATGTATCAAAATAAAAACCAACTGGGAAGACAAAATATAGATACGTTTATATGAGATTCATTAAAGACTAATTTGTAGCAGCTTATTTGGCACTCAGTTGTCAAGAAAACCAGTTTTCATTTCCTGTTTAGCATTTGTTTGAAAAATTTGAGGATGTGATATGTCAAGATATTAAACCTTAGTAACATCCTGAAAGAACGAGGGGAAAAAAATGAAAGAGGACTTTTTAATAAACCCAAGTAACTTAATGTGTAATTTTGCATATAAAGATGAAACCTCTAATATAAAACAAACACACAGATAAAGCAAAAGCCTTGTTTTCAAATCCCACTTAATTTAACAGTGAGCTCCCAATTCAAATCAACACCAAATTGCTCAAAGGCCGCTGAGGTGAAATGAAGGGGTGCAGCCTCATGGTTGCTAAATGCTGATTAACAGATAAAGAGATGAAATCATAAACGGATGTCAGTGTTACTGTTCTTTATATTGCTACACCAAAAATCTCAACCAAATTAATAACTAATGTATATGGGACAGGGTTTTTCACCTCTCGGCAAATCAAAGAAACATGAATAAGTGAAAAGCAATCATCTGTCAGCAGCAGCCTGAAGAACTGAGGCCTCTCTCCCCAGATTGAATGTCAAAAGCAATACTTATACAGTTCATAGTAAAAAAAAGTAGCTATCCATGGTGCAGCTTGGAGAATGTCATGATATCTTGTAGAACTTGCCACAGAGCAATAATACTTCCCTTTAATGACCCTATAAATAGTTCTGAGCAGCCTTGTAAGATTATCTGATACTGAGTCAGACCAGAAGAGAGAAAATGAAGTAAAGCATCAGGTTCACAGAGGTACTGAAAACCCACAAGTCCTTGTTCATTAGTATCCCTCTAAGGTGGTTTCAAAATGCTTTTTGAAACTACATAAATGTAGCACTTTAAATTTCTAATAAAATAGTTCATATAATTCTTATATGGCAAATGAACATCACAGAAGTTCATCATTAAAAGGGATCAATTTTAAAAGCAACCTCATGAGAGCCATAACCGACTTACAATCAAATGACATTGTTTAAAAAGCACTTAGAAGTTACTCATCATCACAAGACCCAAGAATCATTTTCCCCCAAATATACTGTAAGACAAAACTGCTCCTTGTGAACGCTCACGTCTTTCTTCTCTCATTCATGTGACGGGGAACACAGGGCCCAGAAAGGGTTTGGAGGAAAAAATTTGGAGAAAATATAGTAATTCCCTATCTGGAAAAAAAAAAACTTTATCCTTCTTGGTACTCCAGAGAAAATAAAAATTTGTAGCAACAAGAGAATTTTAATCACTGGCAGCATCCTTTAATCCACACCTTTGTAGTGCTCAGTATATAAAAATCGTATGCTTCAAATTGCAGGGTAACAGGAGTGGGTGAGAAAGAGGATTTGCAGTGCTGCTGGTCCCATTAATCACATATTGATTGAACACTGAATGCTTTTTCAGGCTGCCTGACAAATTGGAATGGCTCTGGTAACCCCTCACTCAAATACATGTTCTGCCTCATTCTCTTTTACATCATTCATTAAATCTCCTGGGAATACACACAGCCTCTCTCTCCTTCTTGTCCTCACGGATTTCTCAGCCTGCTGGATGTTCAGGTGCCCTCTCATCCCCTCATCAACACCTTGCTGATCTCACAACCAAAACCTGCCGTGAATTGAAAAATCCCTTTCTCTATCCCTGTAAAAAGATCCCCCTGGGCTGTTCTGCTGTGCACAACGACGGCTGTTGTGACACGGGAGTTGTGACACTGCTCCTGGAGAGCAAAAGCGACAGCAAATGTCACAGGAGAGGCCACCCTCCCTCCCCAGGGTTAACCTTGGGAGCTCCTACACACTTACAACACCTGGGAGCTACTGACTGGTAACCAGGCGAGTCTTTTTTAACTTGTCTTTAAAGATAAGACATTAACATTCTGACTGTGCATAAAAGAGGGTTGGTGAATGGTACTTCTCTAAAAATAGCTCCATGGAGGTCTAAAAACACCTTCTTAGTGTTCCATGCCTGCTCTCTGCCCACCAGACAAACATAACTGCGAGTGCTTCAGAGTTTTATGTAGGCAGATAAAGTCAAGGTGAGTCAGTCACTGCCTGTTACATCATCTATAACAGTTCTGGATTAAAATTTAGTTACTATGCCAGTAACCCTGCTTTCCTGTTTGGTGGAGTAAGACGGCAGTACATTTCCCCCAAAACAGACTGAATAAAACAACTTAGGACCAGTTTCAGGTTATGCAGTAGAATAAACACTGCAATATTATTCTGACAGTTCACATTCTCAGCCTATTCGTACTTTTAAAAGTTATTTTGGTGTTCCCACCACAGATTTTCATCATTTTATGATGAAAATGCCATTGTACTCAAAAGAACTATTTGGGATTCTGGGAGGAAAGCCACGGATTATGGTCCTCCATGGATTATGGTCCTTCATGTGGCACTACCCTGAGGAATGTTCAGCGCCTTTCCCAACACAATTCCCAACAGTTCAATTCTGAGATGCTGAGCCAGAAGTGGTTTTCCATCATCAATATTTCACAGGCTTTGGGATCCCATCCTTCAGATGGCCAAGGGTGATTTCTTCAAATTCTGTTAAAATCTATCATGTCACACTATAACCTGATCAACTTCCTTACAAAAAAATTAAAAGTACCAAACCCAAAAAAGCCCAAAACAGAAGAAAAAACAAACAAACAAACCCCCCTATGTATCGGAAAACTTAGGCACATGAAACAGATTAATGAGCAAATGGTCGGGAAACAAGGAGCTGAGTGATACAAAATAAGGCAACATTTCCCACAGAAACACTTCCTCACATCTAATTGTTGAAAAATTCAATGCCAAATTGATTTCTCAGCTGTGCAGACACAATCTGCAATTTAATCTACCTTATAAAAATATCACTCATTCTATACAGGAATTCAAATGTCTGCAGAACCAGAATACAGGAAAAATAATTTAAGGGACAAACCCCCAAACTAATTCTGTAGTGCATGGCAGAGTGAAATTGGGCAATTACATTCTGAAAGGGACATCTCAGAAGAGAACTGCTCAATACATGGATTCCTGCATTTCCTTCCATTTCCAATAACAGATTTTTAACAACACATATACCAGTTCAGTGGATCAAAGTAAGGAAAAAAAGCCTTTTAAATGTGGCATTTTTTCCTCCTGTTTCACATTCCGTTGGACTGAAGTAGCAGCTTCCTCCATCTCAACCTCTGCAGCAACTCGACCGACCCTTTCACCTTTCCACACTTCCCAAAAATCGTGCCTGTGCTGTCCCTCCTGGCAGAGCAGGCCTGGCACAGGCATCAGATGCTGCTGTAGTCTGAGCCACGGGCAGCAAGGGCTGCTGCTGCTCCCCACTCCACTGTGAAGAAGGTGATTGTTCCAAAGAAGCCCACGATCACCATGATCAGGAGCTGCCACTGCAGCAGGAAGTAGTTGCTGTAGAAATAGGCAACTGCAGCACAGATGGACTGAGGGGAAAAACAAAGTGAAAAGATTATCAGTGGAGATTTCCAGGCTGGTGCTACTACAGAAGGATTATCAAACTGACACACATACAGTTTAATACGAAGCTCTCAGAATGCTTTTGTAGTAGACAGACAATCTTAAGGCTTCATTATACCTCAACATATGTCTCGGCATGTCCCACAACAGATTTAGTTTTTACTTGTGGTTTAAACAAGTGTTCAACTGCAGAAAATGAACACCAAACTCCAAAGTGTTTTTAGCATTACAAGCTGGGATTTCAAACTGGTAAAAACACTACCAAAATCTCTGGTATTTCAAAGCACTTTGTCTAGAAACAACACAGGCAAAGCTTTAAGATCACAGCCCAGAAAACTGTTTCCAGCGTCACAAAACTATTTTACACCAAAATTCAGGGTGAAACAATTTGCAGAAACATTTTTCTCAGCTCATTAAAAGCCTAACCCAGTATTTCAGTAATATCCTAACAATCCTACTTCCAAAAAGTGAAGTTAGGAAATACCTGAACAAACTTAAAGATGGCAAAGGCAGGAGCACTGTCCTCTGAATACAGGAATCCCAAAATACTGAGGAGCTGGGTGTTGAAGCAGCTGTCTCCCAGCCCCAGCAGGAAGCTGCAGAGCATGGCCACTTCTTTGCTGAAGGAGAAAGCAATTCCAGTTTAAAAGCCATTCATTCAAACAGCTCACACATCTATAAACGATTTCTGGCAGCCTTATTTGGAAACTGAGAATGGAAGAAAGTTATCTCACTTTTAATTTCCCTAGAAAAGAACTGGGAAGGCCCAGCTTGGCAAAAAGAGTGGTTTCATCAGCTTTAATTTCTTGAATGCCAAGACTTCTAATACTGTTACCTGCAGTCAATTCTACACAGAATTAGAATCACTAAAAGAACTCATTTTGGTGCTTGGAGCCACAAAGCCCACACAGCAGTGATTAAAAGCTGAGCCACATGGTGAGTTCACAAAATCTGCAGGAATGTTAGAGAAATACCAATTAATTTGGCAGAAAAATACTCCAGCTAAGACCAGTCACCTGCACAGGCACAAATGCTTAGAATTGCAAGTTAGCAGCTGGGTCTGCAGAACTGACAATACAGGATTTTCACACAAATTGGCAAAAATACACCCCAAAGGACAGTTGTAATGATGAGATAAGAAAGCGTTCTATATTCTTCCCCCAAACACTGAGTGCTGTGAGGGACAGGCTGCAGTTAGACCAAGTGGAATTTGACAATAAGCACTGGAAGACTTAGAAAACCAGTGCAAAAGTGCAAGGCTGGTGCTCCCTGATGTGAAACTGAGCCCAAGACTGTTTTAAAATAAACTGAATTCTTAACACCTACTACAACAGATGCTGGCCTTGCTATTGTGCTACATGTCAGAAACACCAGTTGTCAAGTGACACAACTGCTATTATTCATCCCCAGGCTTATTCTTATGCCATTCAAGTTTCTAAATTGGTGCAATATCTACCTTTAACAAAAACAGAATTCCTGAAAGCTTTTTCTAGGGAGTTAGTCACTACAGAGAAAAAAACTTCAAGGAATTTTCTGTAGAGGAACAAGCTGTTTATGTACATCCTGAGTTACAGCAGCCAAAGGAAAAAAATACCTCACATACCTTGGAATCATATAAGCAACTTGATCTGTTCCTTCCATAGGAGCGATGGGGGCATCATTTGGCATGTTAAAAAAAATTAAATAAAAGGCTATGAAGTGGACAAGGATGCCCAGCATCACCACTGGGTTCCTGCCAGAGCGACTCTTCTTGCTCAGCAAGCCAAAGATTCCTCCTCCTGCAGGAGCAGGAAAGGGGAGAGAATTGAATCAGAAGTGAAGATTTAAATCCTGACAATTTAAATTACAAACGTCCCCACACTGGATAATAAAGATTGACTGACTTGCAAACAGCCCCAAGGAGTTTGCCAGGGAAATGGGGGCAGGAGATTGATCAGATGGTTACTGATGAAGATATTTCACCTTTTAGCAAGTATTTAACCAGTAGCCAGTGTCCTTCAGTATTGCAACAGCACTAAGTGAAAATGGACAGCCTTGTGCTCANAGGAACCACAGTGCAATTATATTGCTGCTATTTCATTTTTTGTTCACGTAATTATTGCTGGAAGCTCAAAACACATTATTGAGTTAAACACAAAAAAACCTACCCCGTTTTGAATAACTACATCACCCTAATCCTTCTTGTTGTCAAAAGGCAGCAACTTTAGACTCACCCAAGATTTCTCCAACACCAATAAAAATACCAGAGAGACCAATCAGGCTTTTCTCTTCACTGCCAAACCTATTCACAGCACCAATGCAT
>VYZQ01067608.1:0-20666 GCA_013400655.1 Mystacornis crossleyi | reverse complement strand
GAGCGAGGCCTCGCGGGGGCGGGGCCTCGCGGCGCGCGTGCGCGGCGCGTGAGGCGGCGGAGGCGGGGGAAAATGGCGGACGGCAGAGCCGAGGGGGAGAAGGCGAAGCGGCCGCAGCCCGCAGGAGGTGAACATGTAGCGCCTCTCGCCGCGGAGCTGTGGGGTGGGAACGGGGTCCGGGCTGGTCCAGCCGGGTGGGGGGGTCCAGGTGTGCCTCACCCGGCCGTGAGTTGCCCGGGCCGGGCCGTGCGGTGCCCGGCCCTGCGGGGAGAGGGGGTGGCCCGGGCCTGAGGGGGCTGCACTGGAGAAGAGGCCGAGTCGGGCCTGCTGTCCTCAGCTTTACAGGCGCTTTTGTAAAATTACGCCAGCTTCTCCTTGTCCACGCAAATGCGCTATTTCTCTGTCGTAAAAATACACGGAATACTTACGCCGTGTTTTGAGTGAAATACGACTGTTGCTGTTTGCAAGGATGAAGACAGAGTCTTAAAGATTAAATTTCAACAATTATGGTACCTTTTTATAAATGGGTACAGTGAATATTCTTTAATTGCTGTTATAAGCATTTGAGGGTTTTTTGCTTTGCAACAGTCTGTAAGTTTGCTGTTTGGTCTTAGAGTATTTATATTATGACTGGACATTCCTATCATTTCTGCACTGTTTGGTTCGAAAATTCTAATTGGATGTTTCTTTTCTTCTTTCTTCCCTTAACTTAAAGTTGAGAGGACAGTGTCTTTTCAAAGATAAAGCTTTTCTTTCCTGGTGTGTTTCTTTTTTGTTTTAGTTGTTTTTTGGGGGTTTTTTTGGTTTTTTTTTTGTTTGTTTGTTTGTTTGTTTTGTTTGTTTTGTTTCAGTATATGTGTTAGGGAGAGGGCTCTTCTTAGATCTGTTGAAAAATTAAATCAGGCTTGTAAACCAATCAGCATAGCCTCAACAGTGAATGTTATTTCTGATAATCGCTGACATTTGAACAGTTTTACTTGATTTTAGGTAGTTCCTTGGCTCTTGGTTCTCTGTTGGGCTTTGGTGGCTTTTTGGTTTTTATTTTTTGGTGATGGTATTGGTTTTTTTTGTGTTAGTTACACAGTAACTGGACAGCATCAGTACATCAGAAATTCATACTGTCTTGTGTACTCTTTGGTGTACTGAAACATGATCTGAATGAGTTGAGGAACGCTGGCCCTGAGGAAGAATAATTGCTCCCTGATGATTTATGAAAGCAATTTGCAATCTTTAGCTTTTGCCGAGATAGTGGGGGTTTATCTTAAAATTAACTTCGTTGAGACTGGTTTGTTCCCACTCATCCCGGTGGTCACACTCCCAGGGACAGCAGATCCTGAGATGCTGTGCAGCCGGCACTGTCAGTCCTGTCACTTCAGCCACCTGCACAGTGGCACTTGTCCACTCGTGTGGTTTGCTGATGCACATGAGTAAAACCTAGCTGTGAAGCAGGACCACTTTTTATGTCTGCAATCCATGGAAAGGGCATTAGCCAGTGTAGTTTGGAAATGGTACTGGTGCTTTCTGTAGATGAAGTATGACCTCCAGGAAATAATAAAGAAGTGTTGATATCCTGGAATATATTTATGGACTGGCATGGGAGGTGGTAGAGACCTGTTTAAAGGTTAATAAAAATGTCTTCATTTCTGTTTCCTGCAGAAATTAAACAGCACAGCGGCTCCTTCCCCACCTTCCCTAATTGTCCTGTGCCCCTTACACCTCTCTCATCAAGTAAGAGTGTTTCTTTCAGCAGTCTGGAGTTCATCCTCTGGTGAGCCCAGTAGAAATAACGCTCAGAATGCAGTGCTGATAGAAACTAATTCTGAGAGAGATGCTCTTTAAGATTTGGCGAGAAAACGGATGTGGGTAGATTGTATTAGGCTTCACCTTGTGCTTAGCAGTATTTGAGAATTTGCACTTAAAAGAAGTAAGCTGTAGTGTAATAACCTTCAAGCTAGCACTAGTTCAGGAACCTGGACTGGTTCCCTGTGCCCTGAATTTTGGGCTATTATGGATTTTGTATGTTATGAAAAAGAAGACTTAGCCCTATGGTTCCATCACTTTTAATGCCAGTGAATCTTCTACCTACCCTTGAATCACAGTCTCTAGTGTACCTAGGCTGGACTTGAATATTCTGTTTAATGTGATTTCATGGACTAGTTGTAAGGATGTTCTCACAGTCACTGCAGATTGCTGTTTGGTAAACTGTGCTAAGACAGCTACCAGTACCCAAGGTCACTTGCGTAAATTTTGATTGTTTCTCTTTCCTCCTTTGTTTTTCATTTTTATATCTATGTTTTCTGGATCAAATTTCTAGTACCATATTTTTAATACAGTGAAACTGATTAAAGTTACAGTTTTTTGTGATCTGTCATATTTCTGAAGGTGAACGATAAATTCATTTTGGTTTCAATCACTTATTATTTTGATATCTGGAAGAGTGGGGTAGAAGTGGTATATTCTTCTGCTTATGATTTGGGAAATAGCAGACAAATTTATATAGACAGACTGAGTCCCTAGTTTTTCTCTTTCCTGATGTTGTTTGCTTCTTTTTTTTTCTCAGAGCTACAATCTTGTTGACCCCCAGTTCAGACTTTCTTCTGTCCCATTGCTTCATCTTACGTAGTAGTTTTTTGCATTAGCAGTGCAAAGAGCTTTATTCCCTGATGGTCTGAATTTGCTGTGTGTGGAAGGTGCTGTTCTCCATTTGATGTGATGAGGAACTTGTGCTAGCTCCAGTTGTTTTAAACTGCTACTGTGAGCACTTCCTTGTCCATTCCCTAATGTGCTGGTTTTTCCCCCCTTCTGCTACTGCAGTGGTTTGCTTATTGCAGCAGCAGGGAAGTGTCTTTTTGCTGAAGCATTTACTCTGTTCAGTATGAGTTTTCCAAGGACACCTTTGTCTCTTGGTGTAGCTGAAGAAGCTGACTTTTTAGGAATGAAAATGTTACTTGAATGCTTTTTCTCTGTGGATCACTGTTCAGCTGCTATGTTTTCCATGACTATACAAAAGCAGAAAAGATGAAATCTATATATATGTTTTTCTAGTGCTGATTCCTTCCTCAAGCAGAGCTTGGCAGATTTATTACAGATGAGATGCGGACAAGCAGTGACTTGAAACATGATTGAGACAGCCGGCCTTACTGTAGTCACTCCCATGATTTTAGAGTTGTGCCAGACAAGCCTAGAGACTGGCATGGACATGATTTTGTAGAAATTTAGTAGAATTAATTTTAATTTAGATTATCTACTATAGATTTGGAATTGGGATTCCAATTATGAAAGCTTATCTGTGGCTACTTAAAAACCTAAAAAGATTTAGTCATCTACATTTAATTTCCTACATGAACTTTGACTTCCATACTGAAAAAGAGATGGTGCTTCAAGATTGTTTTCCTGGCTCATACAAGAAGTTCTTTACAAGTAGTGGAGTGCTTGCAGTTTCTTCTCCTCTTTGTGTTTTGCTGTCTACTAAATATACATTGGTGGAAACTGCTGTCACTAAAAACATCTTACCTATTGCACCCAAAGTATAATGCTTTTTGAGGTTGCTGCTCCCATCAATCTGCTCAGTAAAAGTAGCTCATCTTGGTAAGTTGTTTCGACTTCACCAGGACCTGAAGAAGAGGCAGAAAAACCTGTGAAAACTAAGACTGTTTCTTCCAGTAATGGAGGAGAAAGTTCGAGTCGCAGCGCAGAGAAACGGGCAGCTAATGAAGAAGCTGAAGACTTCACCACAAAGCCTGCACCTGCCAAAATGTCCAAGTTTGGATTTTCCATAGGCAGTCAGACAACAAAGAAGGCATCTGCAATATCCATCAAACTGGGAGCAAATGTAAGTTTGCTGAGGGCTTTTAATTTTAGCGAATCTGAGGGAAAAGGGAGGTACTTTGGGGAGGCTTCCTTGCGGAAGGAAACCTTGAATCCCATGAGGGTAACTTGGGTAAAGTTTAAGCCAGCATTGCAGGGCCAGCTAGTTGTGCATGTGTAAGTACTTCAAGGTGATTAATAACAGGTCAGTAGTCTCAGGAAGCACAAGACTTGATTGAAATGAACTGTAGATCTTTGAGCACGCAGATAATTTTGTAATGAGATTTGATAAGTCTGCAATAATTTCCTGAGGGAAATGAGCAGACTTGGTAAGCTAGTCAGGCTACTTTGAAATGAGTGCTGGGAGCTTCATTGCATAGGATGCTTAAAGCTAGAAGAAAGTATCTAGATGGCTTAATCGGTTGTCTTCCACTCCAAAGATCTTATTTTAGCATGAGGAATTGTAGTGTATTTCCATATCTTTGCCTGTTCTTTGCAAGGTCAGTATGATTTACTTGTGTTAAATGCAAGAGATGAGGCTCTGTTACATAGGTTTCTAAGAATTCTGATTCCCTTGATTGTCCAGCACAGGGTATCCGTGTGCTTTTTGAGATGTGAATCTGATGACTCTGTACTTGCAGAGTAGTCCTCTGCTGGCTTGGCCAAGGACAAGCCAGGGGCTGCCTCTCTGTTTAATACAGTTCATTTACATTTCCCACGTATCAGTGTGATGGATACATTATGAATAATTGTCTGCACTAAATTCAAACTCTTAATTGTGAAAGCCTTGCACCCGCGATGTCAGCATTTTAGATATCTGCAAAAGATTAAAAAGGTGCTCTCTTATTTTGAGATTGAAAAGAGATGTGGGCTGGCAGCATTCTAGGATATAAATGCAGTGAGGTCAGCTCAGACTTTGGAAAAATAGACAAGGCTGCCTTCTCTGAGCTTCTAGCATGCTTCAGTTTCTCATGTCCAAAGTGGCAATAAATTTGGCTCAGGATTTCTGGTTCACTGAATTTAGTGGGTGACTGACAGTGCACCCGATGGGACAGTGCTGAAACTTACCCTGTTTCTTTTCAGTCATTTTTGTTCCCTTAGTTCATTCCCCATTCCTTGAGCACAGATGCTTTAAAAATGGTGTGGTATTTATATGTTGTACAGTATTGGTGAGGAACAGCTGTAGGCAGTTGCATAAGGGCTCTGCTGCAGTACCAGCTTCTAGGAGTAAATATTAAAGAATTGCCAGCAAAGACAAAATGGAGAAAGCACTGTATAGGATTGATTTAGTTTTTTCTCAGTGGTGTTGAAGTAACGTTTGATGCCACTGTTGTGTTACGTGGAACAGTTAGTTGTGAGTTTGACAGCTTCCTACACTTTAAATAGAGGAGTAAAAAATTTGAAATTAAAACAATACTCTTTAAAGGAACTTTATATTAGTTGGACTGTGTGATACACATTGGTAGTAGTTTAAAAGCATTGAATTGTTTTAAGCCAGAAAGCTGTCGCGCTGTTAAAATAGAAAAAAATAAACATATTCATTTTTTCTGACAGTGATGGATAAGAATATCCCAAAAGAATAATGGAGATAGTGACACAGTAAAATTTTGAATACCACAAGTTATTCAGGTTTTGTTTTAATTGTTCATGTCATGCACCAGTGGCTGAGTACCCCTGCAGTGTGCTAGAAAGTTAAGACCTGCATGTGGGAGCTGTAATATGAGAGGGCTCAGCTTGCTGCTCAGAGTGATCACACATAAATGAGCAGTCATTTTTGTTTTTCATTAGAGAATCCTTTATGTGCTTGATTCAGACAAAAACTTTTCCCCCTGGTTGCCCATTTCAGTGAAGATGTTTGACTTAATTTTACCAAAATACTTAAAAAGCCAAGGGTAGGTTTTTTTTCATTAGTAGACTTACTTTACTTGTGCATTTTGTCTTTTTCAGAAGCCTAAAGAGCCTGTTCCAACCCTGGCTCCAAAAACCCTTTCTGTAGCAGCAGCTTTCAACGAAGATGAAGATGTGAGTAATAAACCAGTGATCAACACGAAATACCATTGGTGTGGTAGGCAGAGGGTGGGTTATTTATGGTTCTTTACATAACTGTCAGGAATTTTCAACCTAGAAGCATCTCTTCATTCTGATTAAGAACGTACGATTTCATAGCTTTGTGTTGGTTCAAGAAATCATTAAAGTGTTGGTAACTTCTCCCTGAAAATAAGATGCACAACATAATTTGAATTAATAGTGTTTTCTGTAGGCTTGATTAAGGGGAGGCAAAGGAAAGTTGTGCTTCTGGCTTGCTAAATATTTTGTTATCATTTTACTGCTCCTTTTTACATAGAGGTGAGCAAAGGAATTTGTGTTTTGTTCTGTAACCTTGTAGGACCTCCATTGTGTCCAAAGTCACTTTGCTGTCCTGTAGGGCTGTAGTCCAGCCTTTATCTTGTCAGGCATTTGAAGTGTTCAAAAGCAGGCGCCCAGCCCCGCTCTGACCTCCTTTGTCCCTGCAGAGCGAACCAGAGGAGATGCCCCCAGAAGCCAAGATGCGCATGAAGAACATCGGAAGGTAGGGCAGCTTTGAGCTGTGCTTTGGGGAAGGCTGAGCCTGTGGAATACCTCCCCAGCTCAGGGCAAGTCTTGCGGATGGCTTAAGAATACAAGGAGATAGAAGAGGTTAAAGAGGCATTTCTCCAGAAACAAGATTTTCAAATGTTTCATCTACAGATTAAAAGTAGTACATTTGCATTTGAACTTTGAATCGTACTTGCCTTTTTTTGAGGAAGAAATTGAGTCTGCATTAAACAGAAGCTCATTTTTTTTCTTGTAATAGGGAGAAATTCCTGCTTATCTCTACTTTGTGTTTTTCTAGTTCTCCATTTTATAAATTGCCTTGAAGTAGGTAGTCTGGTCACATTTTTAAACTCATATGGAAGGGGAAGATAAGAATCATCTTTCAGAAAGACAAAGAATTCTTTATTTTGTAATAAATTCTGTAATTCTTCTGCTTGCCACAGATTTGAGATAGTAGAGGACCAGTCCTAAAATAAGTAGGTACCTTTTTGGAGGAGGCTTCACTTAAATTAGGGATGAATTTTGAGAATCTGTATTTTACAGATGTTTATTATGATAGACTGCTTTTAAAGTCAGTCACTCTGGAAGTTCTCTAGTTTGGTGGTTTTTCTTCTTTCTCCGGTAGCAAATTTGGTTCCTCAGTTTCTTAATCCTTGCAACAAATTCTTCTCAGCTGGCAGCAGTTACTGCCACTGCCACCTCCTCTCCTGCCCCAGCTCTGTTTTGACAGAACTGTGTCAGAGATCAGTTCTGTGGCCAGCTTACAGTTGCTAATAGTGAGGGCTCCTGATGTAACAGAAGGAAATGTGTGGTAGTTTCTGGGGCAGATTGGGCTTGAAATTGGCGTTCTCAGTGTCACATGGCACAGACTACTGTAGGTGAGCTGACTTTCTCAACTGCTCTTGTTTTATTTTTCACAGGGATACACCAACCTCAGCAGGACCAAATTCCTTCAATAAAGGAAAGCATGGATTTTCTGACAACCAGAAGCTATGGGAACGAAATATAAAATCTCATCTTGGAAATGTCCATGACCAAGAAAACAACTAAATGATGTGGATTACAAGTTGGGTGTTTGGGGGGAGGGGAGGGTGTAACATTAAAGGAACAGTTTCCTTTTTTAAGAATGGTATGAGACTATCTTTGGAGCCACTTTTTTAAGATTTTGAGTGGTACACTAATAAATGAGTTTGAAATTAGAGGTAATTTATGTTTTGTATACAGATTTCAAGGCATTTGCTAATTTTGTAGTTCATGTGATTAGTTTCAAAAGGTTACAGATAATAAAGAAATTGGAGTGGTACCTTTTTAAGATAATTTTTTTTTGTCAGTGATTAAATAAGGTGGATGAAAAAGGTTACTGTCTCTTTAATCAGGTTAAAATTGAATGCTCTTGCATTCTCACTTCTGGCTCCCTCTTCATAACAGGAGAAACAGTTGACTCCTAGGAATTCTGCTGAAGAGAGTGAACATTGTCTTGTGCTAGAAGTGTTACTGGACTATTAATTTGAATATAATCTTACACAGGAAATAATAAGAACCTGGATTTTTTTTCTCCCTCCAGTCACCTTTTGTTAAGTCTCTGCAAACTAGGAATTATGTTGCTCTGAGTGGCTCTGGTAACTTAGCTCTGATTTTGTTTAAAACTTCATGTAGGATGTGTAACCTTCAGTGGCCTGTTCTGTCCTAAGGAAATGGGCCTTGTCTGTATATTAGATACAGTCTGTAAAGAATATTCACTACAAAGGTAAATCAGTATTTTCAGTGTGCTCCTTTTAAATCATTAGCCTTGAGTAGTGCTTGTTAGCATTTCCTAGTGGTACACAAAAGCCACCACCAAAAATACAAGCTAATGTACATTAAGCTTCACCTTTGGTTGAAATATTTTTCTTTACTATGCCTAGAAGGAATAAAAGCCACACCAAAAATCGGTAACTCACTGCTTAAGTATGAAAAATCTAAGATGCACTTTCCCTGTCTTGCCATTTAAGACAAAATGCCTTCATGCCTGTGACCTCAGTGGACACTATCAGGTCAAAGAATGCTGTAGCTGCAGTCCTGATGTTTCTAACAAGTGTCAACTTCAGAAATACAACCTGACCTTTCCTGCCTGTCTTCCTTTTGCAGTGGTTTTCAGCAGTGACATGAATCTGGTCAGTTTATTTCTTAGCTTTCATACTGCAGAACAGTGCTGTAGGATTTCAGTGCTACTAGTGACCGTCTAAATTTCACTCTCATTTAGATTGCATATTTGTAAAACATTTTACTGACAGAACAGGTTAAATAGAACGTTATCAACAGCAACACCACCACCTGTCCCAACAGCAAATCCTCCCCTACCCCAAACAAACATAAGGTTCTTTTTAAACTCAAATACCTGGTAGTGTCAACTACTAAATTTATTTCTGGGAACCGGTTGTGGAATTCAATACATTAATTGCTTTCATCCTGCCTCTAAAACTGTCTTCTTGCGAAAGTTGATCTTGCAAGTGCAGAAAGGAAAGTGCATCTTGAAATGTATTTTTTTATTATTATTATTATTTTAGGAAAGCTCTGACCACTTAGACTTTTGAGTTTGTAAGTTCTAAAAATATTTTTTTGTATTTTTGTATTGTATGTGTAATCTTTTTTCTTTGAAGTCTAATGCAGTTGAATACCTGTAACTGTTTTCTTTTAAAAGCCTTGTTATAAACTTAACATAAAAATGTATACATTATTTTTTTTTCCATAGCAGAAATATTTGGTTGATTTGAAACAAAACACACTTTCAAAACTGACTTACAGGACTTCCAAAAGCAATTTGGGCATTACTTGAAATAGGCAAGACAAACTTTTCACTTATTTTCATCACATGTGGTTATGTTTGTCTGAATAAATCCCTTTAAGATAGTGGTAATCCATAGTGAATAGCTATTTTCTCGTGCTCCTCAGTAGATGGTTCATACTGTATTAATCACTTGTATAGGAACAAAGCAAAACAGAACTTCAAATGAGAGAATGGCTTGGAGATCTATTCCTTGTTTGAGTTAACCTACCACCACTGGCTTCTACATCTTTGGCTCAAGTAGCTATTCATACCCAGAATTTCCTTGTACTTCAAACTCATTTAGGAAATTGCTAGGCGGAAGAGAAGACATGCTATGAAATACCTTCTGTGCAACTGAGAGCAAAAGTTATATTTATGTCCTTACTTCCATGGTTCATAAATAGTCCTAGACCTGGTAAGAGACTGCAGAAACTTCTCAATCCCAGCTAAAGGTGAGCAGTGATCCTGTCTGACCCAATGCAAGTGTTTTCTTCCTCCTTTGTGCTTCATGGAAGCAAATCCATCAGGATGGCCTCAGCACTGAGTGCCAAACAAGCTGGATTTTGTTGCTCTGAGGTGTCTGCTGCTGTTTAATGTCTGATGCTTGCAAGAACAAACTGACTGCCCTGAACAATATCATCAAGGCAAATGTTAGCTGGGACTAACTTGAAGCTGTAGGCTCAGGTTAGAGCAGTCATGGGTTTTGCGTGCAGAGAGCCTTTTTTTTCTGGGTGTGATTTTTTTTGTGTGTGTGGGGTTTTTTTTGTTTGTTTGTTTGTTTTTGTTTTTGTTTGTAAGGATGTTCAAGAGTCCTGAAAATCATGATAAACGATTTAGGTTTGTTGAAGTGCTTCCAGGAAGTATGCCTAGACCTTGAACTGCTTAGCATAGCAAGGTGTGTGTGCCTGTCAGTGGCTGAAATGCCAGCTTGTGTAGTTTTATCCCAGGGAGCTCAGGCTTGTTTAGCAGGAATTGGCACCTGAGCAGCCTGCAGAACACTGATGGCACAAGGTGAGGATGTGAGTAGTTACCCAGTAACCTTCTCTGTGCTACTCTGTGGCTGGGCTGTTCTGAGCCTGCTGCCTTGTAAATGCATCCAAACTCATCTAACTATTAAAATAATAAAAAAGCTCAACACCCCCCCCCCCAAAAAAAAAAAAAAAAAACCAACCAAAAACAACCCAAAAAGAAACAGTCCCACCAAACAGTGCAGTGAATTACGGGCAATGTGTCAGGCGGTGCCGGGTGTAGCCCCTTACCTAATTTCATTCCTTTAGAGCATGCAAGGTGCACCATCCAGATTCTCAGAATGAAGATTTTATCGGCAGGAAGGAGTCCCCAGCCTGTCTCTAAGGTAACTGAGGGATGCCATTTCACGGCTTGTGCCATATCAGGGATGGCCCACTCACGGTACTCACTGACCAGCCGTGGTCCTCCCAGCAGCACCACGGCAGCAGCCACAGCTGCCATCAGGCCTGGGGAGCTTTATCTCCACGGCTGCCAGGTTTGTAGAGCAGCCCTTTGTCAGAACTCACAGGACTCTGCTGAGTTCCGTGTGCTGGCTTTACCAAAGCTGGCTTTCCAAAGAGACCTGGGAAGAAAAGTCAGCTTTTGAGAAAACGGCAACTTCTGTTTCCTGAAGGGGCAAATGGGTTTTAAACTACTGGAATTCACTGGTGTCACTAGAACTCTTTCTGGATTGCTGTAAGATAAATCTGTTTGGAGAAGCAACACAGTTTCAAGAAGGCTTATTGTCTGGTAGCCTTAAAGGGTGTTCTGCAAAGAGGTTGGGGTTATTTGAATTCCTTATAAACTACAAGTTGAGGAATGCTGAGCAGCTCTGCCCTTAAGCTACAAAAGGGAAGGTTATGTTCTAAACTCACCAGAGTTTGTTGTCTAGTGTCTCTGGCATGAGAGACCATAAATACTGGACAATTAACAATTTGCTTTTTTACTTTATCCTATTAATACATCCCTTATTTATTCTGGTTTCATTAATGAAAAGATCTACTGTTGTCTGATTTTCTTACATAGTGCTTAGCAAAGCTGTTCATGTCCAATAATGTGGAGCTGTTGCCTGGCGGTGGGTGCGTAGTTATCCATGGAATTAAAAGCACGAAACATCACCTCTTACACTTGAGCTCTGGACACAGCATGTTCAATTCATGTTTGTGAGCTCACATTTAGCAGTCTGCAGTGGTGGGAGCCCAAGATTTGCTGCCGAAACCTTTGAACTCTGCAGCTTTCTGAGGTTTGGACTCTCCAATGCCAGCTGCCTCTCAGGCTGGGTAAAGAGGAGGGAGGAGTGGCAGCAACGTCATGGTTGGTAATCGGAGCATGAACTTCCTGATGCAGTGGCGTGCAGCGAGGTCTGGAAAACCTCTGCTCAGCCTATGGCTCACTTCTTAAATTTATTTCTTGGGACTGGATTTCCTGATGAGATGGATGCACAAAAAGTGTTTGTGTTTCTGTAGCAAGAGCTCCACTGAATCTTGAAGTCATGAGCCTGTACTGGTGTTTTCCTGGCAGTATGAGTTATTAATCTAAACTTAGTGCAAGTTATAATAAAAACATAATTACCTTTTCTCCCCCAGCTTCCCCTAATTTGTAAACATGGTCGTTGCATACAAGGTGTTGGCTGATGCTCGGTAGCTCGTTACGGAATCACAGCAGTGCCTTGGTGACAGAAGTGCAGCTGTGGGAGCCCTCCCCACGCACTCCAGCCGCCATCTCTACAGCTGCAGGCACTGAACTGGTGACGGTGAAAGGAGGGTCTAAGGGGGTGCTTTAAATTTTGTTACTCAAAACTTGCCTGTGTAACAATCCTGTTCACATGTGGAATTTAAAGCCAGGACAGGAGCTTGCACTACTCCACATCTAAAAGCACCACTTAACTCAGCAAAGCTGTAAGCCAGGGCACTTGGCCCCTGAGGACAGACAAAGCCTGCAGGACAAAACCTTTCCTAGGGGAACTAGAAAAACCTACTTTCTGCAAAGTCCTTTAGAGGTCACACGAGACTTGTAAGGATGCTCCCCAACAGCCCTGTGCTTGAGGGTGACAAGAGTGACCACGGCCTCTCCTGCAGTAGCTGGAATTTTCTGCACAAGAATAAGCCTCAGTTAAGAGCTGCTTGAGAGATGCTGGGGGGTTCCACCACGTTGTCAGCAGTGGCTGTAGACTGGCTCCTCAATGTTATCACTATACACTGGTGCTGTAGAAATTCATGGTGCTTCCATTAACAGGGAGAAAGGACATGGTTGTAGCTCGAGTACAAACAGATTGGGGCAAAAATTATCCACAGATCACTTGGCTGTTGTGCATCTATAGTTGAATCCCTGTGGAGCAGGAGTTGTTTAACAGAAGCCTCCCTTACTCCTTCAGCAATCAGCCTTTTGAAACCCCCATTTTTTTTTCATGTATAGACTGAGCCTGGTTACTTACAGGGGCCCACAGAGGAGTTAATGTGCTAAAAAGCTCCTAGCGTTCCCTTAGGATGAACCACAGAAGATAATCAGGCTTTCTGCAACACTGGTGCTGCCCTGAAGCTCCTGTAACAGCAAAGGGAAAGGCACAGGACAGTTTGTTCCCAGGCCTGGAGGCAGCTATACAGCTCATCCTTCAGCCAGGAGAGTGACACTGCAGGACAACTTCCACACCACAACCCCTGCTCAAATTTCCATCCCAGGGCAGAGGCCAGGATGGAGTGCTGCTGCTCGCTTTGGGGTGCAGTGTTGCAGACACCCAAGTTAAGAGAGGTAACATCTGAAACAAGCCCACGTGGTTACAGCTGGGTACCAGGGGCCCGAGCAGATGCCTCACCCAGCCCAAGGAGGGGCGGCCAAAGCAATTTCAGTCTCAGTGTACACGGTGGTGCAGTAGCACTGTGCTCTTGTACAGCCAGGTTCTGACACAGTTCAGGAGGGCAGTATGTTTTCTTTACTCATACAACATAATTCTCCAAGCCTTCAGCAAAAATTAAAAATCAGGGCTTACTAGAACTATTCAAGCCCAAATCTGTCTGTATATGGAAAGTGAAATACTGAAGAGGAATAAATAACTGCAACAGCTTCTTTCCCCAGAAAAAAAAAAAAGATTTTTCTTTAAAGAGTAATTCATGGCAGAACTCAGTTTATTCGATGACAGAAATAACCATAACTTTATATATCTAACACTAAATAAAAACAGCAGAATGTACAAATCAAATTCATTATGTACAGGAATTCACTAGGAATACTTAATGAACGGACACTTTGCATGAACTTTATTTTTAAAAAAACCAGATACCAACAGCGTATTTGCAACCTGACTTTTGCAGAAGGGTAGCGAATGTCTTAAGTGCTGAAGTCCAAAGAAAAACATAAGGCAATTCCACACATAGGGGAACAGCAAAGCCAAGAGTGACACTCCCTACTTACCTCACGCTGTTCTGAAAGGGTAAGGCACAGCATATGGGGAAAGGGGAGCCACAACATTCAGCTTTGACATTCCTGGCTGAATCTTGTTTAGAAAACAACCTTTTGTGATTAGTTTGGTTGGTGGTTGTTTTTAAACAGCAGATCACTGAGTCAGCAAAAGCATTCTGACAGTGGATAAGAAGGCTCTGAAATTCAGATTCACTTTCACTTCTTCCATAGGCTGGGCAAATAAATAAATGCACCAAAGATTAAACTAAGGTGCTGGTAATACTCTTTTTTGTAAGGTAACACACTAAATATACAAATAATGTTCTAGCACTATTTACAGCTATTTTTCCTTGAACACTTCTTCACTTTAGTAATACATACTTATTTTTAGGATACAAACATTGAAGTAAATTTTCAAGTTTACCTAGTGCTCTTTTAAATCTTTTTCCATCATAATGGCAGTATTTTAATTTTAAGCAGGATGGCTATCTCCAGATTCTTTACCATACAAAAATTCAAGTTACAGCTAGCAGTAATTTTTTTTTTAATATTCATTTTAGTTTTACTCCATTTGGTAATTAGAAAATAATACAATTGTAAAGGACTGCAAGATATATAAATAACTACATTATTTCTCTGAAATAATACCCTGACTTTTGAAATAGGCATCTACAAATCAATTTGGATCCAAGACAGGAACTCAAACATAAAAAAATTTCAACAACTGCTTATCTACAGAATTGGAGAGTATAAAAAGAACAGTCCATTCTGTAGTTTAGTAGACAGATATCCACATAGTTAAGTAAGATGAAAAGTAGAAATACTAATTGAAATGCGGTGGTTATTTTGCAACAGGGTTTGCTTAAATTTGTTGAGTGGATCTGTTTCACAGGTAGCAGAGTTCTATGCATGTCACTTTATGAAGTTTACCCTGCCATACCACAGGTTTCTGGCTGCTCAGGTATCTTGCTATCCATGTTAGGAAATACGTGATACCACTATAGACTGAGAAGAATGTAAAGATTACAACTCTGATTGTTAACATGCAAAGCACTTTCAGTTTCCTTGACAGACATGCTGCTTGCTTAAAAAACCACACAGCAGCGAAGGAACCCACACCTCACACAGATTAAGATGTGCCCTGTTCGTGGTATTAAACCGGGGACATGGAAACCTGGGCCAAGCACAGCTGTCACTCACACGGACTTGCAGAAACACCCAGTAAGGGTTTGTCCAACCATGTGGTGTAACACCAGGTATCAACTGGCCCTAGAAGTACTTTTCTTAAAGCAGCAGTAATAAGATCTTCTAGAGATTCTGGTAATTTTGAGACAAATCTAATTTTTACCCCATACTAAGATTTTCATCTCTCTCTACCCTGATCCTGTCACGTGTCCTGCTTGGGAATTAGCAGGGCTCCTCCTTCCAATACAACAAAAGATCAGTCTGTAACTAGCTGGACTTCCTCAGTTCCCAAAGAAGTGTGCCATTAGACCTTTTCCTTTGACAGTTTCTACGTCAAATGTAAAGCAAAATTAGAAGCATCCATCATCAGGCTGCCTGTTTTGGGTACATACATCAGTGCTGGCAATAGCTTCCAAACAAACATCATTGAGCTAAATGTGGCTGTGCACAGAGGCTGCACTGTGAACTCCTCCCTTACCATGAAAAGTTTACTTCTCTAAGTAGTCTCCCTGTGGCGGACTCTCCTCTGGTCAACTTAAAACTCACAACCATCTTGGAGAACCACTTCCTCAGATTTCAGCAGATCCCTGCCCATTATCTATAAAACATTTTACAGCGTTTTGCTGAACCTGGGACCAGCCACCCACATACCTGCAATTTAAATAAGTTCTTCAGAACCAGGATTCACTAACTGCCATTTTTCTCTGGTGCAATTGCCCAGAGGAAAAAAGCTTCAGTTTTTCTGTATGTCACATGAAGCACAGGCAACATAAAGCATTCTACCACCTCCCTTGTCTTGGGAGTAAACAGACAGAATCCAACACAGGTAATTTGCTCACAAACTTGATGAAATGCACATTAGAACAAACAAAAAAGCTACCAATAGCTGTGCATTTCTAGTTGTTAGTGCAGCCTTTTTATAAGGTTCTTTTTAATTTTTCAAAGCTACAGTATGGTACTTACTCCATAACACAAAAACATTTAACCTTTTTTTTTTTTTTNTCTCCAGCATGATTTTGCAGGGTATGTAGTCCCTGTGGAACTTGGTCATGTGCTTGCGCAGGGTGCGTGCGTCGATGTAGGCCTCGTTGCACACGGGGCACACGTAGGGCCGCTCCCCGGTGTGCGTCCGCACGTGGCGCTTCAGGGAGCGCGCGTCCGCCCAGGCCACGCCGCACGTCAGGCACTCGAACGGCTTCACACCTGCGCGGGGCAAAGCAAGGAAAGGTGACCCCGATTCATACAGAGCCAGGAGCCAGGATCAGCAGGGACAGGGAGAACAGCAGTGTGGAAGAACAGAGCAATACTGTGACTTCTGCCATGTAAAAGAAGAGATCCTGTTCACCATTTCTGTGTAACAATATAATGCAAGCATCACGCATTCAGTGGTGAGATTTTCCACAAGCGCACAGCCCAGTCCAACACTTTACTTCTAAAAACTTTTCAAGATTCCTCTCAATGCAGTTTCTTCCTTATTTTAAGTGCACAATGCTTAATGGAATTCTAATTTTTTTTTTTTTTGCTGGCGATGCCTTTCTGAAGCCATGTTTTACTTCACAGAATTTGTAACATTTCTAGTCACCCTTTGCTTCTGTAAATCCTTCTGTTACACCTACAGCTTTACCCCTCCTCCTCCACACTGCCCATGTTCAAATACAGCACCTGATGTTTGTATAATCTTATTTTCCCTCATAACATCTGCGTTCTGTGGTCTGTAATATCTGATGGGGAGTGTGGGTGGTGACAAACACCATCTCACTACTGGCTTCTCCTCTGTGACAGTTACTGTAGATTTAGGCTGAGTGCCTACTACAGGACATTTTCTCTGTTTAGAAACAAACACAAAATCTCTATTTCAATAGTTAGACAGCTGTCAGATTTACTCATAAGAGCTCTTTAAAAGGGGACACGCTTCAAAAAAAAGTGGGTTTTGCCCAAAGACAGGAGAATACAGACTCCCAAAACAGCTGGAAGAACCAAATACTCAAAAATCAAATTCGTATTTCATCTAAAGCAAAAATGCAGGTACTTAAAAAAAAAAAACAAAAAAAAAGTTTTCATATTTTNTTTCTATTTTCACCTAAAGAAAAAAGGCAGGTGCTAAAAAAAAAAAAAAAAAAAAAAGTTTTCATATTTTTCCCAAACATCATAGAATTTACCACTTGCTATAAATCAAGAAGTTGATCAATTTCCAACACTGGTCCTTTTCTTTTTATATTTAGGCCAATCATTCTCCTACCTGAAGAAGACTTTGTTAACTGTGTGCACCTTTGAAAATAGAGAATGTTTTACCCCTCTTAATCACTTGTAAAAAAGTTCCTCTTCTGTTCAGGTTCTGAGAACAAATTGGCACAGTCCCTGTGCGTGACTGGAGTTTTAGAAAGACCCCAACAGCAACTTCTGGTAATCACTGGTAGCAAGGTACCGAAGCAGGACTTGCATAAAACTAACTGGAGAATCTGTAAAAACTCCTCCATGTCCTGCCAGACAGGACACATGCAGACTCAAAGAAACACTTACCCCTTTGCACATTGTGGTTTTAGGGGTTGAGTGATGTCACAACTAGTTGTGTTCTACATACCTTCATGATTGTTCATGTGTCTCCTATATTCCCGGAGTTGTGTAAATTTTCTTCCACAGTGCTCACAAACTCGTTCCAGATTTTGTTTTGCTCTTCCTTTTTTACCATGTGTGGCTTTCTTTACATGTCTTCTGTACAAAGCTTTCTCATAAAATTCTTTCCCACATACATTACACCTAAAATGTGTTAAGTGAGAAATCTATTAAACCCATTATTGTACACTTATGTCTTTTAAACGAAAATGCATTTTAATTATGATAGGCGAAGTTTAATGGGAATCCTGTCTTATATGGCAAGTAGTTCCACAATTAGAAGTAATATTGTTGGACTGAACTACATTTTCTCTTATCCACAGCCACAAAGCTTCCACTTACCCTTCTAGAGAAGTGAGATCACATATGTTTCTAACTTCACTGAGTGTATTTATCCTCTCATGACTTCACGTGTCTTAGTTCCAGGACTGTCTCCCAGGTAAGCAGCTAATCCACACTATTTAAAGTCACCCACCCATTCTCAAGTACTCAAGACCCCCGTCACCATCAATCCATTGGTCCTTTAAAAGTGGACTAGGCAGTTCCTTATTGACTGGCTGTGGATCTCTATAACCTCACTTTGATTAGTATGTGTCAGTTGTTAAATTAATTTCCTCTTACCTATAAGGGTCTGTGACAGAATGAGATTTTACGTGGGAATACCAGTCTTTCTTCCAGCTGTAACATTTTCCACAGAACTGACACTGAAATGGCTTCACACCTAAATGTTTATTCATATGCTGCCGAAGATCCCGAGCTTCATAGAAACTCTTGTCACACCTGTAACAGTGAATGTTTTAGCATCCCATACAAGAAAGGCACTGATTTCAAAAGCACTGGGACACTCTTCTTTAATGGCTACTGAAGACTTTGAGAACATCTACTGCATTANTAATGGGCAGTCTGGAGAGGAGAAAACACTTTTTTTTTTTTGGAGAAAAAAAAAAAAAAAAAAAAAAAGGTTAACAGTCTTTGAGCCACCCAAACAACCTCCTCCACCTAGGCTGAAAAATCTGACTGCTCCAGTTCAAATGAGGCTCTCAGGGATCCTCAGTTTGCACATCCACATCAAAAAGTATCACAAAGACCCCTCAGGGGCTTGAATGGGGTTTGCACTTGGTGCTCTCTCCTCAAGGATTGTGTATTTCGAAAAGCCATTAGAGAAGTAAAAAACTCAAGCAACCACCACCCTCTAACACTGTCATGCATTACTGCAAATTAATCAAACACATACTTCACTGCAAAACTTCCAAGAACATTTTAGAAAAGTAACTCATGGTCAGCTTTGCTCAACTGGGCCAGACTGAAGCCTGACAGGGAGGCTTCCATTCCAAGCCACCAAACTAAAAAACTGAAGTCTGGTTGTTGCTTAGTGAAGCTCTCTAAACCACTTGTGACAACATGAACTACATCCTTGGTAGAGACCTTCACTGTAGAAGCAGCAAGGACTGTGTCTATTTTGAAGAAGCTGGGGAGTCAAAATACCTTCTCTGTCAAGGTGATCTCTTGCATCCATGGCTCTACTGCCTTGAGTAAAAAATTTTTGTTTTATAAATACATTTCACCTTCAAAACTAAAATTGACTTCCCTAGTGTGTTTCATGAAACAGTGTCTGTGCATAATATTAGCCTTGTTCTATCTATTTTTAGAATTAATACCTTTAGCATGAAAAATCAGTAAATAAAACCATTGCTGACAGAACCGAAGTAAGTTTTTGTAATTTAGAAAATATTATTTTTGGTAGCATGCAGCAGCACTGAGACACTTTAAGCAATTCTTTAGATCATTGCTTTCTTTAAAACCTTGAGTTGCTACAAGCAATCATAAAAATTGTACCACTCCTCTTAATATCTGACAGAGCTTCCCAGGGACCTCATGGTGAGTTCGAAAATTAAGCATTATTTGTCCTTCTGCAGAGCATTTGAGAGGTTCCCTATAGTCTTCTCGGTCATGGAAAAAGGACCCATGTCTTGCTAATGCACTAACAACCCACTTTCCAGTTACAGTTTCTGCTTAGCCGACATCCACAATGCTATTATTTAAATAATAATAAATGCCATTAAGAATAAAAATAAATGCTATTTATCGCAATATTTAAGTGGCCGTATGTTTTATAATCAAGAGAACTGCAACAGTCAGTGAGTCTCAGTGTATGAGGTTCCTGCACAGCTGTTCACTAAACACAGCCAGTTCTGCACTGCACACAACGCAGGACATCGCAGACCCCACAGGACATCTTCAAATCAAACCGAAATCAGCTGTCACACTAAAAGAGGGAAAAACCAGGCTGAAGGCCCTCGGCCTCTGATAACCTTACACTCTTTTATCTGTCCTACAAAAACGCTGGAAACCCACACAGCTACTGATTACAGCACCAATTACAGTGCACACAGTCCTTACAGAACAGCTGCATGAAACTAGAGCTAGGTAACAGTTTACCACCAAGCTTTGGCTCTCCAGTACGTGCATTTACAAAAATGCGTTTTTTATTCTCCTGCTTTCTAAGTCTTACCCCAGGCCAGTGGAACAGTTTTATGCTACAACAAGAAGCAGCTTTTAATCTTGAAAATTACTAGGATTGTTAACGCTAAGGAAACAAGCCCACCAAAACCACCCATCACCTGACTTACTGAGTACACTGATATCCACGAACTTCAGGCTTTGGCTGATGTTTCTTTATGTGTTTACTGAGTCCTGATGCCCTGTGGAAAGATTTTCCACAGATGGAGCAAAGATACTTGGATTCTCCTGGCAAAAACAAAACAAAGTATGTCACCAAGCCAGGCCTCCATTTCTCTGGAGTGCTTTGTGAGGCAAGTTTTTAATTAATATATAATTTATCTTAAGTAATCAGAGCAGTGCTACAAAGAGAAGTTGGTTTAATTACACACTGATGGAATTTTTAAGTGTATTTTGTATGTGCTAATGTAATAAGACACGAAGTGGGGGAGTAGCAACTCTAAATTACTTTATTTCATGTTTTTAAACACAGGTACATCACTGCAACTGTGATTTAGTCAGGAAAAGTGAGCAACCTAAAAAGCTGCCCTCTTGTGTGAAAAAACCCACAACTGCCTGTGTTTATGTTTATTATGCAACTTCTTCAGCAACACAGCATTGCTTACAGATTATTGCTTATATCTTGCATTTGTGGAAAAATGCCTTAAAATAAAAGTTTCTGCTCCATTTCATCAACACAGGGGTGATGACTACTAATACAAATTCCTTAATTTCAGGAACAAACTGTCCTGAGTATCTCTCTTGATTCTGCCCAACC
>VYZQ01067595.1:1079-15794 GCA_013400655.1 Mystacornis crossleyi | reverse complement strand
TTTTTTTTTTTTTTTTTTTAGGGCTAAGCATACAAAAGATGGTAGTCTGGAGACGGGGCAGTCTAACATTTAAAGTGGGATTAGAGGCTTTCTGGCCCTATCTGCAACTGCTTCAGCTTGCTTGTGCGTTGTAAAAGGAACTGCACAAAGCAGAGGGATGAGGATTAAACCACAAATGTCTCAATTAGGAATAGCTTGTGTCCTACAGCTCCCCTCCCTGCTGGAGAGCTGGGGGTTGCTGCTGCTTTTAGGCTCTGTATATATTGAGGGAGGCCAGAGCAGCTGAGGAGCTGCTTTTCCCTTACATACCTTATGTGTGTCTGTTCTTACTCCTCTCTGGCTGTATAGAAAAGTACTGGGCTTTGGAGGAGTCCTGGCAAACAGCAGGCTGTTGGGCTATTGAGAGAGCTGTAAATTGATCTTAGATCTTAAATACTGCCTTGATTCTTTCAGAATGAGGAAATGCTGGGCTTGATGGGATCACCATGGATGGAAATAGCTTCCTATGCCCACTTTTGTTCTACAGCAGCCTTGACATGTAATTTTCACTTGCTTTTCCTTTTAGGGCTATCCCACTAGCTAAAGCCTGCTCCGTGGCTCACTGAGTGAGTGCTGAGAGCAGGAGGTTTTCCTTCATAGCCTTGGTGAGGAGGGATCTTTATAGAGAGGGTTTAAAGAATCCATTGTGTTAAAACTAAGGCTCCCCCCTCCCTGCTTCCTGAAGTTCAAATCTGTCTGATGAGCTCGTAGTAATCAAAACTACATTTGAGCTGTGTGGGATGGGAAGCAAATTATGTATGGATCATAGTAGTCAACTCTGACCTATGCAGTTGCCATGATACAAGAGCATTACACCAGTCTTCTGGAATCTGCCTCCAGTTAATCTTACACAAAGCAGCTGTTTTCTGAGCAATTTGGTGATTTGGGTTTATAAATGTGCTGTAGATTAAAAAGTAGTTTTGTGTAATAAAGGAAACAAAACAGTATTCTAGGTAGGCATGTTGTTACAAATCACTTGGAGCTCCACTGAGGGAGGACAAGTCCTGCCATGGGAGAAGATGGGTACATCTCTAGCCACCACTCTTCAGTGAAGCATGAGGCGTATGATCTTCCTCCTCCCCCTATTGAGTCCTGTGCCTGTTTTACAGAAAGCTGACAGCAGATGTTACAGTTAAGATAGCTGACATAGAAGAAAACCTATCAGCCTTAGCGGCAAAGAGTAATAGCACAGACACTGACCTGAGCGTGCTGGAGACAGATGCCAAAAGTCTCGACCACGTTGTGAAAGAACTTGCAGAGCAGCTAGAGTTCATCAAGATCTCTGATGTTCGGGGTAAGTGTCACAGGGAGAGGAAGAAAGCAGCAGGGTGGCCAAAGATTTAATTAGTGCATGGGTTTAAGTACCAGATTAATCTTCTAACTTGTAGTAAGGACAGGTTCTTTTTGTGCATTAGCAGAGTTGCTGATGCACCAGGAATTTTTGCCCCCTCACCCTGTCTCTCCCTCTGCACATTGCAAAGCTGGCTCAAATTCCTGGGGCACAGAATCGTCTTAAAAGTGTCATGCCGAACACATTGTAGATGAGACACAAAGCAGAAAGTGCACCACAGATTTCAAAATACACTTGGACATCCCCCTTGCTCCCCCCAGTCTGTTAAATTGCTGTTTCTGGTTGAAAAAAAAAGCTCATGGTAAAGGGCCCAGTTCTTCTGAGCCACCCAAGCCTTACATGTCCATAGGCACACTGAAATAGGCCAAGAATCAAAATTTGGAGAGAAAGGAATGTTACGAAATTATTTGGAAGGCTGACTTCAAAGACAGTATTTTTCTAATTTTTCTTAAAATTTCCTGGTTTGCAGGAAGTCTGAGATTTTGTTTCCAGTGAACATGGGATACTGCAGAGCGAGGCGAGTAGTATGTAGAACAGGGGAGTCCCTGACTTTTGGCATTCTGCAAAGGAAAGCTGCCCCAAGATGCAGAGTATAGCCATCCCCACAGAGTCCCTCACACCCTCACAAGTCCTCTTCAAAAGCTGTCCAAAACCAACTGTTCCATAAATCAGCATCTTTCATCAAGCAGTTGTTTCTTAGGAAAGCTCTGACCAGTTTCCAAGCAGTGACTCCATAACCCAGACATCCCAGGTCAAGTAATAAGAATTAATGGGATGAGGGAATCCTTAGAAAACAGACTGTTCCCCTAAAAACTCTAAAAGGCCGTATCTCCTTTTGCCCTTAGGGCAAGCAGAATTCAGTCGCTAGGGTCAGAGAAAGGCTTAACTTCAAAGTCCAGCTTGACACACTATCCACCAAGCAAAAAAGCAGTCTTTTTTTTTTCTACAACAGGCTGAATTCTGTCATCCTTGCAATGGCACTGAACACAGCTGCCAAGGCCAGCATTTCATTTAACGTGATGTGATGTATCACTAACCTTGATGTGTCATCTGCTAACGTCTATAATACACATTACTTCGGGTTACTTAACAGAGTTCTCATCAGCTCCCTCTGATTTCTGCAGGAGCCCTGGATAGTATCACCAAGTATTTCCAGATGTCCCTGGAGGCAGAGGAGAGGGTCAATGCCTCCACTGTTGATCCCGATAGCGCCGTGGAGCTGTCAGCACAAACACGGCAGGAAGTGGAAGACTTAATCAATGAGAAGGAGGCCCAGTTCAAGGTTAAACAAGAGGAGCAGTCGCGCCTTCTGGATGAACTCGCTGGCAAGCTGCAGAGCCTGGATCTCTCTGAGGTGGCTGAGAAGGTACACGGCTGAGAATTGCTGGGATAAAACCCGTAGCAAAAACAGAGTTGGGTTTGTGATGAAGGGACCGGCGGGGAGGAACCATAGGGCGTGACAGTGTGAGATACACGGTTGGTTCATGAAAAATGCACCTTGCTTGGCTGAGCAACCCCTCGGTTTTTTGGGCTAGACTTGGGCTGTTTTAACTGGTGGGCTCTGAGACTACTGGCTTTCAAAGACCAGCCTTTCATATAGGTCTTCCTCCTACTCTTCCTAGCCCCAACAGAGCACCTGTTTTTGCATCACCCGTGTCCTAACCCAATGTCCTTTGCTAGGGACGGAGTTCCCACGTGCAGAAAAGTGTGGAAAATCTGCTGGGCTGAGAGCCATCCTCTTAAGCCTAGCCTGCGTTCAGTGCTTGCTTTCCCTAGCTCCCCTCTTCCCTTCTGCAGCTCCACAGGGTACACCCTGTGCCTGTACAGCGCCTGGCCAGGCAGCGCTTCTGCTCACACCAACAGGTCTCAGCATTACCCCGGGCTCATCCTCCTGCTCCAAGCAGAACTTACAGCAAGCAGAACTTACATGGAGCTGGAGTCAAAAGGGCATTTTCTCTGTTGAAGGTGTTTGCTCATCTGTAAATACGATTAAGGGTGGCTTTTTCTTGGGAGAGGCTGGGTGTTCCCTCAGTTTCTCTTTGAAGTTGGCCAGCTGCATTCAGTGAACAAACCCTGAACAACGCCGGGTGAAGGCAGGCTGCAGGGCACTGCTCATTAACTCCCCTGGGCAGGCTAGGCCTGTGGTAGAGAGTGAGCTTCCACGCACTGGTTGTCTCCTGTCCTTTACAACTAGTCATCCCTCCCACTCCCTCAGCCCTCTTTTTTTTCTCTGGAGGGAAGAAAGACATCTTTTTGTTTAGTTTCCCTTCCCCTACATTCCTGCCCTGACTGTTCTTGAGGACTGAAAATCTTGGGTAGATGTTTATCAAGGCAGTAAATACTGAGTTGCTTGGAGGTGTAATCATGAGACACACATACATCTTTCTGCTTTCTAGCTACTGCTGGGTTACATGCCAAACAGGTAAGAGGGACTCATTTACACTTCACAGGAGACAGCTGCAGCTAACTTGGCTCAGGCCCTGGGTTTTCCCAGGGAGGTTTTTAGCTGCGAAACCTGAGTTAGCGACTATCATTTGGCAAGGGGGGGTGGGCATGAAAAGGTAAAAGAACCTCACAAGAATGAGGAAAATAATTTTCCCTCTGGTTAAACCAACTCCTGTGTTACTTCATTATCAAACAATTGACCAAGTCGTGGATAATTTTCAGTGCAATGTTGCTGGAAATAGTTGTTGATGGAAATAGTTTCACTTCACAAAAAACCAAAGTTTACTCTGAAATTTTGTGGTAGAATAGTGTCCTACTCCAGCCCCCACGCAGCCTAGCAATGGAAATCAGGCTGTGACTGCTTTGCTTGTCTCCTGTGTCCCTGCAGACGTGTGGCACTGCTCCGGGAGCCTCCTGCGCCGAGTCCGAGTGCGGGGGTTTGAACTGTCGAACGGATGAAGGAAAGAAGAAGTGTGGAGGCCCCGGCTGTGATGGGCTGGTGACTGTAGCTCACAATGCCTGGCAGAAGGCTATGGATTTTGACAGAGACATCCTCAGTGCGTTAGCAGAAGTTGAGCAACTCTCCAGAATGGTAGGATGCCAAATCAATTGTTAAGATAGTAAAAAAGAAAAAAAAAAAATCTTTCTGTTGTAACACAGACACTAATTGACAAAGTATGTGCTGGTTTTCTGCAGAAAATAATTCTTTTGAGTTGTGTAACTTCATCGTGCTTGTAAATATCCTCAGAAAGGGAGCTTGCTAAAGTGAAGCTTCATGGATAACTAAACATCAGCCTGAGTTGTTTAAACTAGCACTGGTGGTATGGATCAGGGCCAGCTTCCAAGTGTTGTGTGAGTTTTATGAGAAAAAGCATTCCACATTAGTATTACTTCTGACTCCAGATGAATTTTTTTAAAACAAGCCCTAAAGCATAAGAAGATAAGCAAGCAAGCCTTTCATTTTCCTCTCTTTAGGTTTCTGAGGCAAAACAGAGAGCAGATGAAGCAAAACAAAATGCACAAGCAGTTTTGCTCAAAACCAATGCTACAAAGGAACAAGTGGACAGAAGCAATGAAGATCTGAGAAATCTTATTAAAGAGATTAGAGACTTCCTTATGCGTAAGAACCTTACATCTTAATTATATTTTAATTCTGAATTCTGTGAAAACTAGCTTTACATCTGCATTATCTTCCAAGGGTTAGTGCAATAGTTGTCGTATTCCCCCCACCTCCCCCAGACAGACAGTGTGTATGACGAAATCTGGAAACATGGGCAAAACTAAGAGAAAACCAAGATAATAAGAAAGTGAGAGCAAACTCTGACATGTTCTTGTGTGCATTTCAGCTGAGGCTGTTGTACTGCTGTACTTGGCCAAGTATGTTTGTAAGTTCTGGCTAGAAAGACAAAGTAGTAATAAAGGGGAAGGAAGTCAGAAACTTCCTGAGTTTCTCTCTCTGTAAGAAAGCAGGTGGAGGTTAAATAAGAGCCTTGTTCACCAGCAGCCCATTCCGTGCCTGTTTGCTCAGGGCTGACTATGCTGGGAGCACAGATGCATCTATGTGCACCTGTTGGTTTTGTTTCCCGTGGGCTCGGGTCTCCCCAGGCGTGGTGCAGCTGAGCACCAACATCTTCAAATGGCTTCCAAGAGAGCTATGCCAGCAGGGCCTATAAACTGGCTGGGCCTCTCCTGAGAGGGAAGTTTCACCTTGGGAAGTAACTTTTAACACCTTGACTTTCCATAAATCTGGGGGAGGAAGTTTTCCCATGATTTTCCTTCTTAAGGAAGCAGCTGAACAAGAATTTGAGGGCTGAGACGTAACAGAGGGAAGCTTTTACTCACAGCTTTGTCATTTGTGTCCATCTGCTAGAAGACAGTGCTGACCTGGATAGCATCGAGGCAGTGGCTACTGAAGTGCTGAACATGGAGATGCCAAGCACTCCCCAGCAGCTGCAAGCCCTGACAGAAGATATTCGTGAGCGTGTAGAAAGCCTTTCTGATGTTGAGGTCATTCTGCAGCAGAGCGCTGGAGACATTGCCAGAGCAGAAATGCTACTGGAGGAAGCTAAAAAAGCGAGGTACGCAGCCCTGTTTCATCTCCTTGTATCAGAAAATGCAGTTTAACTTTCCCTGATGTAAATTCTCATTCCTTCAGTAAGGGGCAAAACCAGCCTGTTGCAGTGGATGTTCTTTTTCCAGTTCCAAAGTAAAAGCATTTTTAGCATTAACAGTCTTGCTCCACAGCAAAGGTGCAACAGATGTGAAAGTCACTGCAGACATGGTGAAAGCAGCACTGGAAGAAGCTGAAAAAGCCCAAAATGCAGCTGAAAAGGCCATCAAACAAGCTGATGAAGATATTAAAGGAACTCAAAACCTTCTGACTTCAGTGAGTTCTTTACGAGTATTTCTTCAGATAACAGAAACGGCACCAGGTCTGATGCTTAAAAACAGATGTAAGCCTGTCTAAGGGAAAGCTCTTGGGTACTGCAAAGCAAAGACTGCAGTTAAAATGCATCTAAACCGTTCCTGCCTTCACATCAACTTTTGAGTGAGTGTGACATGCTAAGGACTTTTTGCTCATAAACAAACCCAAACAGGCAACAACAACAAAAAAAAACAGCAAAAGGCTTTTCTCACCCCATATCCTGCACCAAGTTAAATGAGCAGGACTGTAGCTTTCTAACACAGCAGGTATGACAAGACCCCTGGCAAGCCACACCTGTCAGCCACACAGGTTGTGTATTGGTATGCTCAGTGTCATCCACTACTGCAGCACCAGACTAAAATAAAAAAATGCTGGATTGAAGTGCCAAGTGCTGCAATCTTGTCAGATAAAGCCCTCATGAGCATGAGACTACAGGGGTATCTATACTTACGAAGCTTGGCCAGTTTAGAAACGTCACAAGTCCATTATCACATGATGGAGTCAAATGTCTGAAGTTTTGTCAGTGGATTAGTCAATTCTTGTGGGTATAATGCAATCAAATACTTTTTAAGCATATTCCTTAATGCTTTTGCAGCCCCATATGTACCTTTCTCAAGCAGTGAGCTTTTTCACCCTTGACTGTAATGAGCCATTTTTAGCAAAACTAAAACACTGTTTTTAACTCAGATCTATGGACACAAACTTGTTAGCGGAGCAGGGTTTATGGAGGAAGTTTAGTATTATATCTAGTGTCTTTTGAAAGTCTAACTCTAATCCTTCTTTCTGTTAGATTGAATCTGAAAATGCAGCATCTGCAGAAACGCTGAACAGTGCTACCTTACGTCTGTTTGAGCTAGAGAAGAGTGTTGAAGACCTTAGGCAAAAGGCTGCTACAAACTCAGAGAATGTGGGAAATATAGAAGACAAAATTACTAGTGCAAAACAAAATGCTGAAGAAGTTAAAAAGGTGAGAAGCCCATGAATAATCCTAAGGAAAAGCCAGCAAAACTCCGCCAGGTTTGGCTAAAGGGACATCAGTGAATACACGTGATCCATCACATTTATTGTTCATATTCTGGGGGTAAAAAATACTCCAACGTTTATGCTCTTACCAAAGATACCTACTTTTTACTGTGGTATCAGATCCTGAGAGAGAGATGTATTGAGAAGTTTTCAGGTTCTGAAATAGCTGCAGGAAACCTGTCACACTGTCAGCCTTTCATAGATAGGTTTCTGTTCCTCAGCTTTACTATCTGTCACAGGAGAACTGGTAATTTTTATTTCCACTTCTATGGAGTATTTGTGATTCTATAACAATTATAGGTTAAGCACAAACAAACCAGAATTTGGCATATACAGAATCAAGCAACAGGCAAAATAATTATCTTAACATAAAACTGAAGTAATTGCTAAATATCAGAGAGGCAAGATTTTATCTGTGAACATATGGCATTGCTCCCAGTGTTTGCCACACTTGTAATAGCAAAAGAATGTTCATTAACGAAACAGTTGGTCTGCCAAAGGAAGTTTCACTGCTCCCACCTCTTGTCTGTAGTTAGCCCACCAATCTCCAGAGAGGTTTTCTAACAGGAGAGCTGCATTATCCATCAACTCAACAGCATCCAAACACTAAGTAGTATTTCATGTGCTGTCAAGTAACCACAAGAGAATTCCAGTGCTGCTATGGTTTGTTATCTTGCTTAATGGTTGAATTTAGTTGGGCCATAGGACTTCTTAATCTGAACCCCATAACAAAAAGCACAGCTGAGAAACCAACCTCACAACTTCTCCAGCACCTTCACCAACACAAACTGGGCAGCTAGTTCAGTTCTTGTTACTGAAAGGGTGGCAAGGGTATTCCTCCCCAGATGCAGCCACTCAGCCAGGAGCAGTGCCATGTGTAGCTTCCCAGCTGTACTAGGGGCCATGGCTTCCATTACTTACAGAACCCTGTAACTGAATCCCATAAATCTCTGTTAAGTGCCAGTATTGAAGCTGTAAAACAGCCACAGATATGCAAATGAGCAACTGATGAGTCTTCACCCCAGCTTTTAGTCTTGGACAGGAAGTAGGAAATACTCTGACACTGTTTCTGCTTTTGTTAACTGAGCTCCCAGCAAAATCTCTCCTTGCACCCGGATCAGTAATGGACAGAGGGAGGAAAAGCCAACTCCCCTTGTATTGACTTCGCACGAGCTCCATCTTGTGCTTGAATTTGGAACAGGTCCTCAACAACGAGCTGAGCGGCAAGTACAGAACCGTGGAAGAGCTCATTGCCAAGAAGACAGAGGAGTCGGCCGAGGCCAGGAGGAAAGCAGGCGTGCTGCAAGATGAAGCTAAAGCCTTGCTGGCTCAAGCAAACAGCAAGCTCCAGCTGCTCAAAGGTAAGGCTGTTCTGAGGAGGTAATTTGGCACCTTAGAACATGAAGCAATTTCACGCTGTTAAACCAGCTATTCATCAGAAGGGCAAAAGAAAAGGTACTTACTTGTTACTGAGGCTTGATCTGCTTTCCTTGTTCTTACGGACACAATACAGTCTTTGGAATCAAAGATTTCTGTAAAATAAGCTGAAACTTACAGGTGAGTCACAGACTTCTGGTATGGCACCTCTCACTGCTCCCACAACCACTGGGAAGGAACAAAAACTACTCTGCGTAGGACGAGGACTCATCTGTTTCAGCAAGACCCCCATCTTCAAACAGTACTCCCCCCACCCTGGAAAGCTGTTAAAACAAAAGCTAATCAGGACACAGGAGTTCCAGTTTACAGATTAATTTAACATTTACTGTTGACAATTAAAGTTGATTGAATCAGGAAGAGGGAATCTGCCCCTTGCTACCAGGGGCAGAACTAAGCTTTTCTTCTGGTTTTGCCAGGCCAGGAACTCATTCTTCCCCTCTTTTGCTACTCCTGCACAGTTACAGTGATTTGCTGAATCATCTTAATCATTATAAGCCAAAACATTTCTCTGTTCTGTAAAAGCCACCACAGAGCAAAGAGTGACAATTATTTTAACGCTCAAAGTATACTTTTGGATTTCCACCTTTGGAAAATAACTTCCTTGTTCCTTTACATCCCTATGTTAAGGAAACAAAAAGGTGCCATTCCAGCCTTTGGGGTTTTTGTGCGTTGTTTGCTTTTTTGCCGCTTGTTGGTTTGGTTTGGGTTTTTTTGCTTTTTTTTTGGTCTCGATCAGATTATCTTCCACAAAAAAAAAATTTGAATAGTAGTTTATCCATAACTGTAATGACTGACATTTCACTGCATTAAAACACCATGAATTAAGCTGGTTTTCCCCTTCCTTTGCTTACAGATTTGGAAAACACATATGAAAACAATCAAAAAGTTCTGGAAGACAAAGCCAAGCAGTTAGTGGAGCTGGAAGAGACAGTTCGCTCCCTCTTACAGACAATCAGCCAGAAGGTTGCTGTTTATAGCACCTGCTTATAAACAGAAGCAGGAAGCGCTTGTGTTCAGGGTGGGTTTTACAAGTATTATACTAGTTATTTTTGGCATTACACTAAGACCTGATGAGGTGAACAGGTTTTATATTGACTTTAAAGTCACAGAACCAAAGACAAGTAACTTTTTGATGTTGAAAATAAACAGTACTTTTGTATCACTGTATGTACCTAGTATGACTCATTAAGTTCCTATTTTCAGTAGCTGCAATGGTACATCAATTAATCCTTTAGCAAGTCTTGTTCTTAAACTGGTTAGAGATCTAATAAAATCTTGGCTTGAACTCTGTAATTCTAAAGAAGGGTTCCTGTTACTATGAAATATAGGATGGTGACCACGACCAAGTTACCATGGAATGAAGAAATACCATCCATGTGTAGTTAGTTAGTTATGCCACAGTACTCAAAAAGGATTGTTTAACCCCAGCATGATGCCCATTTAGGCATAAGACTAGTTTCATGTCACTGATTATGAAACACTTGATATGTAAAGTGAAAGCAGAGGTCAGCACTGAAAGTGTGAATGCACCAAATTTATATGATAAACCAAGCTTGGCATCACAAAATAAGCAGAGTTGGAAGGGGCCCACAAGGGTCACGGAGTCCAACTCCTGGCCCTGCACAGGACACCCCCAAGAGTCACACCATGTGCCTAAGAGTACTGTCCAAATGCTTCTTGAACTGTGCCAGGCTGGTGCTGTGACCACTTCCCTGGGGCACTGTTCCAGTGCCCAGCCACCCTCTGGGTGAAAGCCTTTTTCTAATATCCAACCTAAACCTCCCCCAACACAACTTCAGGACCCTCCCTGAGGTCCTGTCGCTGGTCACCACAGAGAAGAGATCAGTGTCTGCCCCTCCTCCTCCCCTCATGAGGAAGTTGTAACTGCACTGAGGTCTCCCCTCAGTCTCCTCTTCACACTGAACAGACCAAGTGACCTCAGCCATTCCTCATACGGCTTCTCAAGTCCCTTCACCCTCTTTGTTGCCCTCTTTTGGACACTCTTTAGTAGTTTAATGTCTTCGTTATGTTGTGGTGCCCAAAACTGCCCCCTGGACTCAAGGTGAGGCTGCCCCAGTGCAGAGCACAGCAGGACAATCCCCTCCCTTGCCCGTCTGGTGATGCTGTGCCTGATGCCCTCAGGACACCGTTGGTGCTCCTGGCTGCCAGGGNCCGTTCATGTCCCATAGATTGGAGTGATGGAGCTGGAGCAGCAGATCCTGCACAATTCAGGGTCAGCTGGGAGTCAGTCATTGTTGCAGTCATGGTTCTCCAGCTCAGGCCGCTGAGACCCCCTTGGTCCATAATTTATATTGAAGACAGAGGCAGAGATGGTGTAAACACTTCTGCCCTGTCCCTGACCCTGTCTGTGAAGTGACCATCTTCATCCTGTAATGGGACGATGTTACTTTTACACTGCCTATTACCATTAATATATTTGAAAAAGCTCTTTTTATTGTCCCCCTCAGTTCTGGCAACTTCAACTCCAATTGAGCTTTGGCCACGTTAATTTTCTCTCTACAGTGGCCAGCAGCATCTCAGTGTTCTTCCCATCACCTGACCATGCTTCCACTGGGCCATACACATTCATTTTTCATCGTTTCCAAGAGAAGATTCCTGTTCAGCCATGCCTTCTGCCTCATCTGCTTGACTTCCAACACTTGGGAATTGCCTGTTCCTGTGCCCCTTAGGAGGTGATGTTTAAAGTGACCGGCACTGATAGACTCCAGCACCTGAGAAAGCATTTTCCCAGGGGACCTTACTCATTAACTCCCTGAGCAGCCTGAAATTCTGCTATCCTCCTGTCCTGAGCTGAGTTTTTACTGGCACTTTTCCTCCTGTCACCAGGGATTTTAAACTCGATTCATGGTTGCTGTGGCCAAACTGCTCTCAACTTTCCTTATGAGATCCACTTTCTTGACAAGCAGTAGATAAAGGAGGGCATTTTTCCAAGTCAGCTCCATTAGAACCTGTTCCATAAAGTTGTCATCCAGGTTTTCAGGAATCTTCTGGCCCAGGTGTGTTACTCCCAGTTAATTTCTGGCAAGTTGAAGTTCCCCCATAAGGTCAAGGGCAGTTGATTTGGAAGCATCCCTTAGCTCCTCAAAGAGTGAGTCATCCACATCATCATCCTGGCTGGGAAGTCTNTGTTTATCCAGCTGTGTGCTGGATCTTGTGAGAGACAGTAGTGACAGCTTGACTGAATACAAAAATATCCCATTNACTCCCACAATGACATCTGCATTAGTTGCTTGCCCCTTGATTCTTACCCAGAGTCTCTTAGCAGTGCCATTGCCAGCATTCTAATCCTTCTATCACATACAGTGCCACCCCTCTGCCTCTTCTGCCCTGCCTATCCCTGCTGCAGAGCCTGTCACCATCCAACAGGCATGCCAGTCACAAGTCAGCACCCAAACGGCAACATGTGTTTGCACATCCTGACTGCTAACTCTAATCCCAGGATTCTGTGTATCTTCTTTATTGACACCTTACCTAACCTAGACTAACGTCATCAAAATCAGGACAACTATGGGAGGATACAGCACCACCTAAGCAAACTGAAGGGCATTATGGTTAAATTAATAATTACCCCTAAATTCCAGAGGTTACAAACGCAACAAAAAAGTCCATTGAAGGAACTGATCATCACAGCTGCATCATGCCCCATTCACTGCCAGTACCCTCAGCAGCTGTTAGAAAGTGTGCCAACTTGGCAGCACTCAAGCCTAACTTGAGACCTGCTGTGAGACCACTGACAGGTGGCTCAGCAGCTCATCTTACTTTTACAAACACTCTTTCCTACACTTAACTAGAATGGGAATGACAGTGAGAGAAGTAACAAAAACAATTTTAAGGCCTTGATTTTTAAGTGTCTGGAAAACTATAGTTCAGTACAGCCTTAGTAGTATTAAGTTTCCTTGGCTTTTCAAACTTCATTTAACATAAACAAAATGGGATACAAGAATTTGTAACCTCAAGATGAACCTCAAGATGATGAACCTCAAGAATAAATTGCGGTAAGACTGCTGCAAGTATTCCCGAGGTGGAGAGAGTGGACACAAAGCAGTTTCTGAAAGAGCATGGCTTCTGGGAAGAACTTAAAATCCTATGATTAACACTTAACATTCACCTGTGTTAAGCTAGAAGTGATTCTGAAATGCCAAGATCTATTGGAAGAATCAAGCTTTTCCACCCTGTTGTCTCACCGTTGCTTTCTCTTCAGCAGCTTTCCACTAACACCTGAAAGCAGACCCATTAATTCACTAACCTAGCATATCCATGAATCAGATGGTGATAAGCTTAATGAGGTGTCATGGCTTAACCCCAGCTACATTTAAAGTAGGAGTTAGGAAAACAAACCACAATGAAGCAGAGTATCACTGGTGTTTTGCTGATTAACTGTTACAGTAATGCTGGCATACATCTCCATCGCACACTATGGATAATGGATCAATACTTGAATAAGAAGCTATAAAGAAAAGTAGAAAAGATATAACCATCTTGTCTATACCTCAAACCAAGTAGCTGTCACACCATTTTCTGAATGTGCTCTTCTCACTGCATTGGCATAATGAAAAAGGACATGCACAGTACCAGCAGGTTTTAAGATTTTCTTCAAGGCAGAAGAGCCTGNACCAGCTTCCAGTCAGCTGGGACCGATCCAGATTCCCAAGGCTGCTAAAAAAACCAAGAGAGGTTTTGTAATGACAGCGGCAGCTCTTTGAGGATTCTTGGGTGTATCCCTTCAGGTCCCATAGATTGGAGGGATGGAGCTGGAGCAGCAGATCCTGCACAATTCAGGGTCAGCTGGGAGTCAGTCATTGTTGCAGTCATGGTTCTCCAGCTCAGGCCGCTGAGACCCCCTTGGTCCATAATTTATATTGAAGACAGAGGCAGAGATGGTGTAAACACTTCTGCCCTGTCCCTGACCCTGTCTGTGAAGTGACCATCTTCATCCTGTAATGGGACGATGTTACTTTTACACTGCCTATTACCATTAATATATTTGAAAAAGCTCTTTTTATTGTCCCCCTCAGTTCTGGCAACTTCAACTCCAATTGAGCTTTGGCCACGTTAATTTTCTCTCTACAGTGGCCAGCAGCATCTCAGTGTTCTTCCCATCACCTGACCATGCTTCCACTGGGCCATACACATTCATTTTTCATCGTTTCCAAGAGAAGATTCCTGTTCAGCCATGCCTTCTGCCTCATCTGCTTGACTTCCAACACTTGGGAATTGCCTGTTCCTGTGCCCCTTAGGAGGTGATGTTTAAAGTGACCGGCACTGATAGACTCCAGCACCTGAGAAAGCATTTTCCCAGGGGACCTTACTCATTAACTCCCTGAGCAGCCTGAAATTCTGCTATCCTCCTGTCCTGAGCTGAGTTTTTACTGGCACTTTTCCTCCTGTCACCAGGGATTTTAAACTCGATTCATGGTTGCTGTGGCCAAACTGCTCTCAACTTTCCTTATGAGATCCACTTTCTTGACAAGCAGTAGATAAAGGAGGGCATTTTTCCAAGTCAGCTCCATTAGAACCTGTTCCATAAAGTTGTCATCCAGGTTTTCAGGAATCTTCTGGCCCAGGTGTGTTACTCCCAGTTAATTTCTGGCAAGTTGAAGTTCCCCCATAAGGTCAAGGGCAGTTGATTTGGAAGCATCCCTTAGCTCCTCAAAGAGTGAGTCATCCACATCATCATCCTGGCTGGGAAGTCTATAGCAGACTCCCACAATGACATCTGCATTAGTTGCTTGCCCCTTGATTCTTACCCAGAGTCTCTTAGCAGTGCCATTGCCAGCATTCTAATCCTTCTATCACATACAGTGCCACCCCTCTGCCTCTTCTGCCCTGCCTATCCCTGCTGCAGAGCCTGTCACCATCCAACAGGCATGCCAGTCACAAGTCAGCACCCAAACGGCAACATGTGTTTGCACATCCTGACTGCTAACTCTAATCCCAGGATTCTGTGTATCTTCTTTATTGACACCTTACCTAA